>CM023484.1:85505690-85681007 GCA_013339685.2 Hyalomma asiaticum
CATTTAATTTGTCTGGAAACATCCCATGCTGTAAAACCAGATTAAAGATGGCGTTAAAGCTGGGGAGATGTATTCTAAAACATACTTTACAGGCTTTATCTGTATATCATCGATATCGAGAGCCGTACTGTTCTTAAGGTTCATAAAAGTGCTATATACCTCATGTTCATTAGTGGGATTAAAAAATAAGGGAGGCAAGAACTGCGTCACCCACGAAAAGACCAAGGCCTCTGTTTTGTCCGACGAATGTTATTGATGTGTACGCGGATGGCGTTGCAGCACTCGCCCTCATTGACACTGGTGCCGCAGTTTCTGTTATTAGTGAAAAACTTTGCCGTTTGCTCAGGAAAGTTACGACGCTGCTGATGCACATATCGCTGTGTACTGCCAGCGCTGACCGCATCACGCCTACCGCCGTATGTACTGTTTGAGTCTTGATTGATGGCCTCCTCTACATCGTCGAATTTGTGGTGTTGCTTTCTTGTTCTCGCGACCTCATTCTGGGCTGGGACTTCCTATCCGCTAACAAGGCCGTTATTGACTGTTCACGCGCCGAAGTATTACTAGACGCGTTCTGCGACGCCCCGTCCTTTAACGCTTGCGATGCTGCCGACAAGTTATTTGTAGCGGAAGACGTTGAAGTACCCCCGAACTCTTCTGCCGTTGCCATCGTGTCCTGCAATAATGTCGTCGATGGCAGCGCACTTTTCACGCCATCAGCGATCTTCGTGCGTCGCAAGCGTGCCCCGCTCCCTTTTGCCGTTTTGGATGTTCGTGACAGCTTCAGCAAACTGCTCGTCTCAAACCAGCTATCGTGTCCCCTGATTCTGCTTCGCGGAGAGTGCCTTGGTCGAGCAGCGTGTCGACCCCTTTGCAAGCATCGACATGGCAACTGGTCCCATCGCAACTCACGACGTCGCCGGGGTGACGTGTCAACCGCGCAAGAGCCTACACCGCCCGACGCACTAAACTCAATCGCCGACACAGTGACTGCTTCACAACGAGCCAGCTTCTATGCCTTTTGAAGAAGTTCCGTTCTTCTTTTGACGGCCAGAATCTCCCGTTAGGCCTCACGTCGACTATTTGCCACCGCATCGACACTGGATCCAGCGCGCCACTGCGGCAAAGACCATATCGTGTGTCCGCGACAGAACGCCGTGTTATCGATGACCAAGTAGCCGACATGCTCAATCGTGGTGGGATCCAGTCTTACAATAGTCCCTGGGCATCCCCAGTCGTTCTGGTGAAAAAGAAAGACGGCTCCATTCGATTCCTGCGTCGATTATCGTCGTCTTAACAAAATAACTCGTAAGGGTGTTTACCCCCTTACCGAGAATTGACGATGCCCTTGACTGCCTCCAAGGCGCCGAGTTCTTCTCTTCGATCGATTTACGAAGCGGCTATTGGCAAGTACCTATGGCTCCAGATGATCAAGCTAAAACGGCCTTTGTCACGTCGGATGGCCTGTAAGAATTTCGCGTCATGCCTTTCGGCCTTTGCAACGCCCCCGCAACTTTCGAGCGGATGATGGACAACCATTTGCGCGGCCTGAAGTGGAAAACATGCCTCTGCTACTTAGACGACGTGGTCATTTTTTCGCCCGATTTTCCCACCCATCTTGTTAGGCTCGAGGAAGTGTTACAGTGCCTTACTGACGCCGGCCTCCAGCTCAACCTTAAAAAATGCCGGTTTGGTGCAAGTCAGCTCACAATCCTTGGCCATGTGGCATCCAAGACGGCAGTCTACCGGACGCCGCCGAGCTGCGTGCGGTCGCCGATTTTCCTAAGCCCTCCTCCTTAAAAGAACTTCGTAGCTTCCTCGGCCTCTGCTCGTACTTTCGCCGTTTCATTCGCAATTTTGCGTCGATCACAGCCCCCTTGAATCAACTTCTACGAAGCGACTCAAAGAATTACGCCTGGTCGTCCACTTGTGATCATGCTTTCCGAAAACTCCGTCGCCTGCTCGCTACGCCACAGATACTGCGTCACTTCGACCCTACTGCTCCGAACGAAGTACATACCGACGCTAGCGGTGTTGGACTCGGCGCTGTGCTCGCGCAGCGCAAGTCAGAATTCGACGAGTACGTGGTTGCAAACGCGAGCCGCACCCTCATAAAAGCGGAAATGAACTATTCTGTTACAGAAGAAGAATGCTTGGCCATAATCTGGGCGCTTGGCAAATTTCGACCATCCCTGTATGGCTGCCCCTTCGACGTTGTCACAGGCCATCACGCGCTTTGTTGGCTGTCCACGCTTAAAGATCAATCCGGCCGCCTAGCTCGCTGGGCCCTGCGCCTACAGGACTTTGACATGCGCGCTGTGTACCGATCTGGCTGCCGGCACACTGATGCCGACGCGCTTTCACGTTCGCCTGTGTCGACCACCAGTTCTGCTTGCTTATATGCCATGGATGACGTCATTTACTTTCCAGAAGGCTGCGACATGGCTACGGAGCAGAGAAAGGATGCCTAGATTACTACTATAATCCAATTCCTCTCAAACCCGTCGCCTCCTCATATCTACTTCGCGAGCTTTGCGCCGTCAAGCTTCGCACTTTGAGCTGCGTAACGGCATCCTCTATCGACGAAGCAATTCAGTGATGGTCGCAAGTGGCTCCTTGTCATTCCTCGGCATCTTCGCGGAGCCATCTGTTCTGCCTTCCACACTGATCCACAGTGTGCGCATGCCAGCGTCTTCAAGGCCATACACGCGGCTTCGCTCAAGGTTTTACTGGCGTGGCATGTACTCTTTCGTAAGCAAGTACATTCGATCGTGTCCTCAGTGCCAACGCCGTAAACTTCCAGCTCCGCGTGTCTCTGGCCCACTTCAGCCCATCCCGTGCCCCGCTAGGTCCTTCGACCGCATTGGCATTGACCTGTACGGGCCCCTTACAAGCACCGCTTCTGGAAACCGCTGGGTTGTCGTTACCATTGACCACTTGACGCGATACGCTGAAACAGCCGCTAGGCCTTCTGCCACAGCCCGTGATATAGCGACATTCTTACTAAACAACTTTATCCTCCGTCACGGGGCACCTCGCGAACTTTTAAGTGATAGAGGACGTGTGTTTCTCTCTGAGGTCGCCACGCACTCCTCGCGGAATGTCGCATAGTTCATCGTACCACCACAGCCTACCATCCTGAAACTAATGGGCTGACGGAGAGATTCAACCGCACTCTTGGAGATATGCTCTCCAAATACGTCGCCTCTGATCATTCCGACTGGGACCGTATCTTACCGTTCATAACGTACACATACAACACCGCACCGCAGGCGACCACGGGATTCTCGCCATTCTTCCTCTTGTATGGTCGCGAACCGTCGACCACACTCGATACGGTTCTTCCTTACCAACCGGACTCATCTGAATGTACGACAATCTCTGAAGCTGTCCGCCGCGCCGAGGAATGTCGTCAGCTCGCTCGCTCCTTCACAACTGCCGACCAATGGCAACAAAAATCTCGACGTGACGTAGACCACCAGCATTCTCAATTTCTTCCCGACTCGCTCGTGTGGCTTTGGGTTCCGGCTGTCCCAAGTGGCCTTTCGTCCAAGCTTGTCTCCAAGTACAATGGACCCTATCGCGTCGTCGCCCAGACATCGCCTGTCAACTACATCGTCGAGCCTGTCACACCACCTACAGACCAGCGCCGTCGCGACCGTGAAACCGCCCACGTCGAACGCTTGAAGCCTTGTTACGACCCCCTTATACTATGTTAACCTTGAGTCGCCAGGATGGCTCCTTTTCCGACGAGGGACGACTGTAGTGAAGAGGAATGCCTGGCGCTGCAGCCGTATCGTCAACGCTGCGCGAGACCGGAGCTTGAGACTTGTGCCCAGCTCTTGCCGAGACGCTGCCTGCTGTTCTTGGGTGCCGACAATACCTCGCCTTATACAGGCAACCCTTAAGAATCAAGAAAGGCGCCATGGCATTAAACTGAGCGCGGAGGTTAATTCACCTTACAACATTAAAAACATAAAAAATTACCGCTGTTTTTGTTTAACTAATCAGCATAAATTAACCCTCCTACACCCGCCACATGCACACGTCTCTCATACAACCCGCTAATGCGCGTACTCTTTCTTCAACAAGAGATGAGACGCCACAACAACATTTTCAACAGCTTTTCCTTAAGCCGTAGAGCGTTCGCAAGAATGTGGGCCGATCCCGTTGGCCGTGCACCGTGTGAAGTGCACGAAATTTGAGGCACTGCTCGAAGTTGCGGGTTCGATCCCCGCAGCAGCGGTAGCATTTGCCAAAAGAGAGAGAGAGAGTTAGAAAGAAGCCCAAAAGAAGAATGAAAATAGAAAGAAAGAAGTTGAGAGACAGAAAAAGAAATTCATAGAAGGAAACACATGCCACAGCTGCACTGCTCCTCGCCTACCTTAGGTGCTGCTTTACACACGTTTATTTCGTTTATTCCTGTGAGCGTAGTCACGCATACAACTTAAGAAAGGACAAAAAAAATTACAGCATATCCACGGAGTGAATGATGATGAGTGGGCGAAGCTCGGGATGTTCATCGTAGATCGTGCCGAATTCCGGATTAATTTAGTTAACGCGCACGCTACGAATCCTCATGGTTCAACTATGCACAAGTGAAATCTCCCACCGGCACTTCATTGCAAGTCAATATCCAGTGCCTATATATGGGTTGCCGGTGAACGCTTCCCCAACGCGAGCAGTCGGTATTTCTCAATCAAGAAACTCGCTAAGAGACGCTGCCTGCGCCAACGTTGTCTCTCGCGGCTGAGGGCGCGTTCTCCTTCTTTGCGAGCTGGTAGAGCGTTCCTCTAAGAAAGAGCGTTTCCATAGCCAACGCGCGCCTCTCGCTCTCTCTCTGTCTCTCTCTCTCTCACAAGACAGCAGAGGCACGCGCCGGGAGAGAGAGAGAGGCACGCGCCGGGAAGCACGCGCCGAGGGCGAGCGCGTGCCTCCCGGCACGCGGGTTACGCCTGACGACCGACGCCTGACGACTGACGCGTGACAAGGTTAGACTAAGAGGAGCTTCGCCCCTAAAAAGTACCTTTAGAAAAGAATGAAAATATTGTGAAACTCAGTGTTGAGCACCGGCACCAGAGTTATAAGGCCACTTCTTCGAGATCGCTTGAAGCGGACAAGTATGTGAGCGCGGAGCAATGTTTCCGAGGCAGACCAGCTGTTATTTTATGGCAAAGATATTTTGACAAGGTTGGCATGGCTTGATGGCAGAGTTGCTACTTGACGTTGCGAACAACGCCTTGTTATATAAACATCGTTACTCTGGACAGTCAGTGCCTCAGGGGATTGCTTAGAGTGATTGTGGTTGAGAAGTTGAAGGCTGGTGGCACTCGGCATTTGCGGACTCCTTGAGGCAGTGCAGTGAAGTCAGTTCCAGATCGTGCACTGGAAATTATGTCCATTGCAGTTGCTAACTTCGTTTGGTAACTCCATGTATTGTTGGGGTGAAGCAGTGCTGATACGATTAGCATATCTCTCGGAGATTTGGCAGTACACAGTGATATGTGCGTCAGCGGCGTCGTAACGTTCCTGAGCAAACGGCAAAGTTTTTCACTAATAACAGAAACTGCGGCACCAGTGTCAATGAGGGCGAGTGCAGCAACGCCGTCCACGTTCACATCAATAACATTCGTCGGAGAAAACAGAGGCGTTGGTCTTTTCGTGGGTGACGCATTGCTTGCCTCGGGAACTGCGACGACTAGTTTTCCCATTTTGGCGTTGAAGGACGACGGCGCATTGGCAAAAGCGAGCGGCGGTCATATGGAGGGCGGCGATCTGGACCGTCTGGCATCTGTCCGGTGTACCTGGGCGTGAGTGCCGAAGGGTACGTGGTCGAGTACGGACCAGGCACGAAGCTGCGACGGTACGATGGGACATGGCGATGGCAATATCGCGCGACATGACCTGGTACTCCACAAGAGTAACATATCGGCCGGTTGTCGGGAGTGCGCCATTGTCCCCCGCGGCTTCTGAATTCCAGGGTGGGGAAAACCGCAGCAGCTCCACCAAAATATAAGGCGAGATATTGACGGCACCCAAGAACAGCAGGCAGCGACTCGACAACAGCTAGGCACAAGTCTCGAGCTCCGGTCTCGAGACTTGGCGATACGGCTGCAGGTATTCCTCTTCCTACACCTGCAACAATTATCAGACGTGGAGCCCAAAAACTATTATTAAGCATATCTGACGCAGCGCGCTCGGCGCTACGATTTGACGCAGAGGAGAATTTTTTTTAATGCTTGGAGAATTTCTGAGTGCGCTAACTCACCCCATCTATTCAAAACGACAATGAAGGCACAAAATTTGAATGGAAAGGTGGTATGCTGCGCTCTTTTGAAAGCATTTTCCTAGTGAGCTGCGCGGGACATATTAAAGAGAACGACAGTTGACAGATCGCAAGAGAGAAAAGCAAACGACCATCGCTCGTTTAAGCGCCTTGTTTTTTGTTCATCGACATTTCTAACTTCGTCGTGTTCAGTTTCTTGGACTCGCGAAAAAAATGATTGAAATGACACGTTAATATGTTTAACGGTGTTTATGAGCGAGTAAACAGCGCCTATGGGCCTATAGTTGCTTAAATGCGTGCTTTATTATTATTTTTTTGGTCTAATAGGCCTGACGCAGCCGAATCATAATTTGCAAATATATTGTCGTCATACAGTAAGAATGAAGGCAAGTGACAATGAAAGCCATAGAAAAAAAATAATTTCTATAACGTCGCAGTACCCCTATACATTCTATGACTTTTCATTGTTTCTCGGAGTCACTATGATCTTGATCAGGAAAAGGCTGTACTGCGCCTGCCCTAAGATGGTACACTTTAGTTAGCGAGTGCAGCATACCCCTCAACTGTTTTAAAATATCGTTCGAAACAACACTTTCATACAAAAAAGGAGAACTGATCGCGTAAGCCAATGCATGGACAAGATCATCACCTCGATTATTAATATACAGTCTATTCTTTTGTCAATATGTATGTAGGTACCTTACAGCGACTACGATGTTATAACGCTTTCCATAGCGTGGAAATGTCCTTGAGTCTTTTTTTTTTCTTCCAGGGGATGCAAGCGTGACTTGGGACTCATAAGAAACTAAAGACCTGACCTATACTGATGGGTGACGGTATTTTTATGATATCGGCTCCTGAGGGCCCACATTATACTTACAAAAAAAAAAAATCTGCGTACGTCGCAGATTTCTTGAGTTTTATGCTTAAAATGTTCAGTGCCCCCATGTGCAAAATGTTGAAATCAGCACTAATGCTGATGAAAGCTGTTATAGAATTTTGCATTCCCGTCTTTCGTTTCCGACGCTGCTGCCAGCGTAAATGTGCGTCTTCGAACCGTAGTAGCAAAGAAATTTGTGCGTTAGTGCTCTATGCTCTTCGTTTGCTCTTGCTCTTATTTTTCAGACACAACGTGCAAGAAAATGTATGTTCTCGTCCAGTACGAGCGCTAGGAACACGTGTTTCTCTTTGCCTTACAGTACAACTTCAATCAGGCTCCGAACGGCGGCCAGTTTTATCCTCTCCTAGAACTGCGAAAACACGCAACAGTTATTTTCGTGGGAAAAAAGAAGAAAGCCATTTTCGCTAGCCTATTGAGTCGGTTTACTTAGGATCCTACGCTATCATGTTCCTTTGTAAGATGCGCGGCATGCAATTCAGAGATCTCTAACGTAATATAAAGTGCGTAATCATGGGTGCTAGGGCTTTGTTAAGATGGTAAATTTTGACTTGAAGAACATTAGTGATGTCCTCCCTCCGCCAAGCAACAAAGCACATTCGCGAGCTGCTGACAGCGCCACACGCGGGTGGTATCCCGAAGAACTTGCAAGCGTGAGGGGACCAGTGCTGAATTGGACGATGATCGCCGAGCTCCACTGACCAAAATAAACGGGTTATGACCGAAGCAAACGGATTATGAGAGTTTTGAATGTGTGCGTGTGTGTAAACGGGAGCGGACGACATGTGTTCTTTTGCCTGCCTCTTTCGATAAAGGAACCCTTGAACAGCAAGCTATCATGATTCTTTTAATGTTATACTAACTAACGGGCGGCGAAGCCACTATGTCGTTGTGGCGCACAACGTAGCGGGCAGCTCTGAAGATATTGACAACCTCATGTTCTTCAACGTGCATTATAAACGCCCATACACAAGTCTTTGGCATCTCAGCTTCCGTTGAAATGAGACAGCCGCGGCCGGGAGCGAGCCTATCAGGCACTATGACAAACTCTTACTTCTCTTTCTCTATAAGAAAAGGAAAATAAGCTTCAAACCTGAGACTTCAAAACTGCGCTCTGCTCATTCATGGACCACATGTGGATTGTTATGGATTGTCTCTAACAAAGAGGAGAACAAGGACAGCGCTTCATGAATCTTCGGCATTTCTGACGCCCTGCGCCAGGAGGGCGCATAGAACATGACCGATGAAGGCACTTCCTGTCGCGTTCGTTAACTGCAAAGTGCCGCTGGCCTTTTGAGTACGAAAAAAGCTGCGCGCAAACGGCTCAGATGAATGACATGCTTGAAATAGTTGCTACTCATTTGCGTCTTGTGAGAATCGCTTGACAAATGAGAGAGACGAAAGGCATGTGGAAAGAGATATATTAACTAGCAGTTTGGTTGTTCGAGTCGGCGCCACGTACCATCAGGTAAGTAGCTGCGGCGGTACAGGAGGCCGTATGACATTAAAGCACAATAAAAGGTAGTACCTAACGTATGATATTAAAGGACAATAATTAAGGCGAAAACCTGAATTCCATAACCTGACAAGCGAGGAAAGTTTTCTTGGTGGTGGAGTCTGGCTTTATTATTAAGCTATTTTTGCTGAAGTCACATATCCCTGAAGGTATTTTTTTTTTCGGTGGAGACGGCGCTGGTTGCAGGCTTTATTAAGTGAGTTTTACTAAAGTCACATATCCTCAACTAATTTTGTCGGTGGACACGGCGGTGGTGGCGGATTTTGATAAGTTCCTTTTACTAAATTCACTTATGCCTAGCTTTGTCCGTAGACACCGCGGTGGTGGCAGGCTTTCTTAATAAGTTACTTCTATAAAATTTACATATCGTTAACTAATTTTGTCGGCGGAGATGGTGGTGACGGCGGGCTTTAATAACACGTTACGTTCATTAAATTCACATATCTTCAACTAATTTTATCGGTGGAGACGGCGGTAGTTGCGGTCTTCAGGGTTAACGTACTTCTACTGAATGCACATGCCCTTAGACTGAGAGTACTTTTCTGTGGAGGCGGTGGCCGTCTCCAATACTAAATCACATTTGCTGAATTCATAGATCCTTAAACGTAATTTTCTCGGCGGAGGCGACAGACTTGAATGTCGACTTATTTTTCGGAGCTAAGGTGTTTAAGTTAACCATAAAACCTCCGTAAGAAATGTCGAGTGACATTAGGTTACGTGGCATGTTCTCGCGCAAATACGTAGCGCATTGTCACGTGACACATTCCCGCCTAAATATCACTCGACTATCAACTGAACTGTGTCGGTAAACTATCGACCAGCTTCGGTGTTATCTGGCCTGCCAAGACCTAGCGGAAGCTGCGCACTCATATACGGAATGGATTCATTAGTAATTATTCTTCGTCCGAGAGGGTGGCGGGCAATTACGTTTGAAATTACTTACAATTTCTTTCAGGTAAGATCAGCATCATTTCTTTTTTTCCTTTTCAGGTCAGTCTGCGGCGGTGGAGCGTTACACAACACCTTTACTTGCTTGCTAGTTCGCTAGTATGATGGCAACGGGGCAATTTTACTTTTTCATCGGCATGGTGGTGGTGGAGAGTTGTGTTTACAATGCCTCACAAACTCGTTCTTATAGGCAGATGGAATTTCCTTTCTTTGCGGGTACAGACGTGGCAGTACGTGCTGTGCTCTAACACTCCAGCACTTCGCAATTCCTGACTTCAAGAGGAGGACAACGTTCTTTTTCTTTTTTTTTTCTGAAGGCAGCGGTGTAGGAGTCATTTATAATTACTTGAAACTTCGTTAGCATGAGGAGATAATGACACACGACTTTTTATGTTGCAAGGCTCAAAAATAGCCAAAGAGCGTTAAATCAATCAATATCTTTGACAATGGTGCTAAAATTCAGTTTCGACACCAGGAGTGCAATTGAACGAAGCTGTTGCGTAAGGGGCGAAGCAACGCTACCGTCGTCATCTCAGTGAGAAAAAGCGATAATGAAGCCATTCCTCAATGCATGAGTCTGCGGACTTCGCTCTTCACGAGATTCGTCTCTAAGTGCAGAACTTTGTTTTGCAACTTCCCCTTATTGAAACAACCGTGTAATCATTCATGCGTATTGGAGCCTTGTTATGCAGGTACGCAGTGAGGAGGCCATCTTCAACGCAAGCTTTAACAGGTTTCTCCAACATTCGGGGCCGTAATTCTCCAGTTTGAAATTCCACCCTGAAAATCCCTTCAAGGAACTTGCAGTGTATGCGCTGGCATGTAGCCCCGCCACGGTGGTCTAGTGGCTATGGTACTCGTCTGCTGATCCGAGGGTCGCGGGATGGAACCCCAGCTGCGGCGGCTGCTTTTCGATGGAGGCGAAATGTTGAGGCCCGTGTGCTGTGCGATGTCAGTGCACGTTAAAGAACCCCAGGTGGTCGAAATTTCCGGAGCCCTCCACTACGGCGTCTCTCATAATCAGAGCTGGTTTTGGGACGTTAAACCCCACATAACAACATGTATTTCGTGCACAGTATCGAGCGCCCAGCACTCTTCTGCAATGGGCGAAATAACAGGCGAGCTTCCCTGTCATCTGGCCTCGCGCGACCTATTGCGGAAGTAATGAATCTTCGACGGAGAGGGTGGCAGTGGCGCTTCATTTCAAACTCCTTAGAATTGCGCTAATGTACGATCAAGATCCCTTTTTTTCCTTTGCAGGTGCGATTGTGGTGGTGGAGTGTTGCACAACACTCTCTAATTGCTTGCAAATTCACCGGTATAATGAGAGGGGAGGAGTTTATTTTTTCGTGCAGACGATCGTGGTCGAAAGTTATCTCCATAATGCCTCACAAATTCCTGCTTGATATTCCGTCGGTGAAAAGACCTTCAAGGTACTTTAAATGTGTGCACTGGCTTGTCTTTCGTGCCCAGTATCGAATGTGGTAATGGCGCCTGTCTTCAATCAGGCCATGCACGTGAAGACGCAGTACAGGGGCAATATGGCGCTGAAAACTTTGGATTCAATTGCACCAATTGGCACGACGCTGGCCTCCGGAGAAGTGTGCTACGTGAAGCTCAGTTTCACAGGCGATATGCAACGCCGGGTTCGTTCAGACATCAAGTTTTCTTAAATGCATTACAAAGTATTACGTTACATTATATAGCCTGTTCAACAGAATAATACTTAAAGGAGTACTGACACGAGTTTACGGCGGCTCAAAATGTACCTTATTTGTTTTATAGCTATGTATTATTAACGACCTCCGCACACGGAAGCCAGGAAACAGGTACAAAATATTTTAGTTTGGTTTTAAAGTTTCCGTCGCCCAGCGCTGCAAGCCAGACCCAGCGCAATGGACACTACGATGACGTATGAGCACAGTCTATTAAAAATCGCCGAAATCATTGTCAGAGCCACTGGACGACCGTGAAGTTGTCGTTGTTTGCGTGCCTCAGGTGGAATTGACCACAGACGACAGAGTTGCAGCAACACTATCACGAATTGTTGTCCCTTTCTAAAATATTACTCAGAGCTAACATATGCACGACATAAATAATATGAACAAAATATTGTGCTTAGGATTTATTATAAGCGATTTCCGTAAGCGTTTCCGTCCCAGTTTGTAGCTTACAATGTCCATAATGTAAGTGTTCATTACGTCTCAGCTCGTGAAGCACCCTTTTTGTTCGTGGTAAATAAGAGAAAGGAAAAAAGGGCTTTAGCTTTCACGTTAGTCATTAAATCAACAGAGAAAGAAAAGAAGTAATGGCAGTTGTCCTAAATGCATTTAATTGTCAGGAATAACAAGTTCCCAGAATAACAATGGTCATAGTATGCACAACAGATACGAAAAAGCACTGCTCATACGTAACAGAGGGTTGCAAGATACGTGTAATAATGCCAACTGCGCCAACCAATATGCGCAAAGGGCCCCGCCTCGGTGGTCTATGGGGCTGGGCTGCTAATCCGTACAGCGTGGGTTACTCGACCGCGGCTGCTGCATTTCGATGGAAGCGTAATGTCGAGGCCCGCATAGTGTGCGATGTCAGTATATGTTAAAGAACCTGAGATGGTATAAATTACCGGAGCCTTCCACTGCGGCGTCTCTCAAATCGCGCTGTGGTTTTGGGACGTGAAACACCAGAAATCAATCATTTAATCAATGCCAAAAGGGAATTTTTTACATTGTAATAGGAGAAGCGAAAATGCCTATTGCCATCAATACAGAAGCTCAACAGCGCTTACGAAAGGAAGACGGCTTTTGCTTAACGATTGCAACGTCCTCTGCCAGAGCTGACTCAGTCCTATTCACCGCCTAATGTCACTAGAGTGGGCGCAGTTGTCAAAACATTCCGACCCAACTCGGCTGCTGAACACTTTCGAAGTTCTACTAAAAGAGGCAGGAAAACTAAGCACAACTTAGAAAAATGCATTCTCTCAACGTCTTTTCTGACAGTATTCAACGGAGTCGACGGAGGAAACGGCTCATTCCGTATCTTAAGTGGCCAAGTCCTTTTTTTTTTTTGTTTTTGTCTAGGGATTAACAACTCCCCCTACAGTTAACATTGAGAAACCTACAGCGTAACGCGAGATGCAAGCTTATCCGAGAAAAACCTACGTTTTCTACATTATACTATATAGTGCTTCTTTCATTCCTGTACTGTACATTAGGGCACTTAAACACACACACACACACACACACACACACACACACACACACACACACACACACACACACACACACATATATATATATATATATATATATATATATATATATATATATATATATATATATATATATACGAGAATATTATTTGTTCACCAGGTAAATTTTTATCAGTACATTTAGCAGAGATGTCGGCGCGTTATAATGTGATTATAGCATGTAATGCTTGTGCTGATAGTGTATTTACAATGATAGTCAAGTTTTCCATTGTTTCCTTAAGTGCCCGCTGAGTGTTTGCGACTGAATGAAGACATGCCGCGGCGGGACCGAACCTTTCGATCCTGGGCTCCGGTAAGGGACAAGTTTCAAGATCACGTCTTTCTGGCTCCAGTTTTCCAGCCTTTGTCATAAGTAAACCACGGCCGGAACTAGGGCAAGAAGAAAACGACGCGTGCAGTATTCTGTTAGCAAGCACGCGCGAGGCCGCTAATCGCAGAAGAAGAAGAAATTCCAGGTAGCTGCGCAGGCTTGTTTCTCCTCTTGATTGAGCACATCGATCTACCCTGCCTTGCAGCCTTTTGTTCAGGTCAAACGACCCTTACTGAGCATGGCAACCGAACAACCGACTCCGGTGGCGTCGTCGTGCGACCAGTGGAGCAATGCCCATGGTGGGGCCGAGAACGTCGAGCCGGACGAGCCTCCACTGGCCGTAGACTCCAAGCAACTGCCCAAGCGTCGAGCACGCCGTCGGCGTTTGCGCATGCGTGGTGGAAGCGACAAGCCACCCGGTACGTCCATGATCCTGTCGGGAGACCCTAAGCAGTTCTTATGCATGAGTTAGGTCAAGCTGTCTCTAGATATGCCTGCGAGATCTCTTTTGTTTTTGATTGCAAACATCTTTATTCGCACAGTAAGCAAGGGCATGTGGGACTGCCTAGTCTGACAGGCCACTGGTCGTCGCTGCCGCGTGGGCTCTCCGCCAGCCAATGCTGGCGGTCAGGGTCATCGCTGAGCGGAATGACCTCCCACTGACCTTCCGAAGGGTTTGGGATGGAATATACGGAGGGATCGAATTGACGTGCGCACACCATGTGGTCTAGGTTAGCTACCTGTACACAGTGCTGCCACTAGTGTAGTGTGGGGTACCACTGGGGTAGCTCAGTTGGTTATAGGATATTTGTTCGTCTGAAATCTTCTGACAGTGTTCTCTGTGATTTGTGCATTACGATCTTTCTGATGTGAGCGTGAGCTTAGCCCTTTCATTCCGCTGACGTCATTTTATTCTCGTTCTCGCATCGGATTACCTCTTTCGCTTTAACGTTGCGTATTCGCCAAAGATGGCACGGCTTTGCCTCTACTGGTCTCATATAATGTGCGTGTGTATGATGTAGTTGTGCAAACGTGCCTACACTATGCACGTGCCTGCGCTATGCACGTGCCTGCACTATGCTTAGTGTTGTTGCCATATCGCACTGGCAACTACAACGCGCAGACTGAAAGGGGCGCCCATTAACGCTTACCGACACGCTGGGTGCCCAGATTTTCGTGCAAGTGGTGTTCACGAAAAAAAGCAATTGACATTAGACGCGAGCACCACCTCGTGCGTGCACATGTGCACCATTTCAACTCCCGCCCGGTTGAGCCAGCCGCGGAGGAGGCGCCTGAGCGTCTACTAGCGAAAATCCGCGCCCTCTGGGTAAACGACTGTCAGTATAAGACTGCTGGCGTGGGGCTAGAAGCACTTGCCGTCCGGGCTTCGCTTCCATATGTTAGCACCGTTTGTCTAGACTGCCCAGAGGGAGTGACACATGAAATGATTATTCAAAACCGAAACTCGCACTGTACGAAACAACAGTTGTCTTTTGTAATGTGTCGTGTCGCAATGCGGACACAACACATTATAGCAGCTACCAAAGTAGAAGGCAACATGCGCTTCCGGCTGCAGGTAGTTTTCAAACTAAACAAGTAGAGACATAGACTACAGAACCTCTAACGCGTTGTGTGCTCTGTTCTAAGAGTGTACTTGCAAGCGTAGTAAAGGTAGTAAGTAAGAATTTACTGAGCATCTCAAATGAATATGCAGGAAAAACTGCGAGTAAGGGGCAGTAGAAATTATCGTTGTAGATGAGTAGGCAGAGTGTCATTCGAGAAAGTAGAAAACATATCCATGAAATGAAGGTTAACGAAGATATGTGGTTTTGAAATAAAACTTAACTATGTTAGCCTATCTAAGAAACGAACACAATATAAACAGACATCCCTAAATAGACATCAGTAACGGACAGAGGATAACATTTTAGGTGTTTTATGAGTTGACGAATTTTAGCATTATTACTTGCGAGGGAATTGTTCCTCTGATTGCGATAGATAAGTAACTGACGCTATCCATGCGTACCATGTAATTATCATTTAAGGTATAACAAGATTTCTCAGCTATCGTTGTATATATTGTTAAAGGGACTGTCTACCGTCCTTCATCGCTCTCCCGTTTTTTGGCTCAACACAAAGCGTACCTTTCGAAGTGTCCCAGCGTGCAGTGGTTTCTCCAGAATCTCAATAGAAATTATTAAAACACAATTTTTTTCATCCACGAAGTCGCTCCCTTCCTAGTGTAGGCATGCCAGCAACACTGGGTACCGTGCATGATGCGTCGTCGTCTCCCTGGAAACCCTTTCGGGCGCGGGAGGCATCTCAACGCGAACTGGCTTCAAGGTCGACATTCCAGAGGCGACGACGAGGAGGAGAGGCGAGGGAAAGTCGGCGCGCGGGGGTGCGTCTCGGACATGCAGCGCCGCATGCATGACAAGCGCAGTACTACGCGCCTCCGCAGGCAGACGAATTCGAAGGCAGCGCCACATGCGCCACCCCGAAAGCAGCGAAAAAAAGAACAAATTGCTCTTGCACGCTATAACAAGGTGTCTCACAGGGTGAAGTACGCACGTAAGACATACATAATAGTTTTTCAGCAGAGTATGCATAGATGCGTGGGCTGGTTCTCGTACACTTGGAAAATGACGAACACGCTGTTGGGTGTCGCTAGCGGCGTTTTTTGCACCACTTTCAGAGCGAAATTAAAAACATAATTCCTTTTTTGTGGGGTGAAAGCGTGCTCGTTCCCGTGAATGTGACGCACGATCTGCCCAATTTTACCACAATCTCAAAAAATTTTCTGAGCGGTAGACAGTCCCTTTAAGACCGAGGGGCTCAGCCGTCACATTGAATGTACTTAATTTTTCTTTTCAAGTGTTGTGTCAGTGTTATAATTATGAGTTTCGAAATTGAGAGAGAGCAGATATAATTGCAAAATATAAGCGGAATTGTGGCTGAATGAACCAATCCCTATTAAAAATCTATCCATCGCAATAATCCACCATCAAATGGTGCATCTTGTAGTAGGCATCCTAGGGACTTCATGGGTGATGTGTGATTGATGGATTGATTTGTGGGGTTTGACACCCAAAGCTTGATTGATTTGTGGAGTTCAACTCCCAAAACCAGTTCTGATTATGAGAGACGCCGTAGTGGAGGGCTCCGGAAATTCCGACTACTTGGGGTTCTTTGACGGGCACTGGCATCGCACAGTACACGGGCCTCAACATTTCGCCTCCATCGAAATGCAGCCGCCGCCGCCGGGATTCGATCTCGTGACCTTCGGATTCAGCAGCCGAGTACCATTGTCACTAGACTACAATGGCAGGGCGTATGATGTTGTGTGCCTCAATAAATGCACAGCTATTTCGGCTTAATTCATTGCACCCTCTTGTGCATTTTCGTCCAGCTGACCAGTGTTAGTGGAGGTAGGGCGCAGAGTGTCCCGCCACGTTTGTCTGGCGGCTATGGCTCTCGGCCGCTAATCCGAGGGTCGCGGGATCGAATCCCGGCCGCGGCGGCTGCATTGCGATGGATAGGCAATGTCGAGGCCCGTGCACTGTGAGACATCAGTGCACGTTAGAATCCTAGGTGGCCAAAATTTCTGGAGCCCTCCACTATGGAGTCTCTCATAATCATATCGTGATCTTGGGTTGTAAAACCCCAGAAATCAAACAATCGATAAAAAAATTTCAGCGAATGCACATGGCAGGCGTCCTCTGTACGAACGACAGAAGGCACCTTTCCTGTGCGGTGAATTTCTGCTCTTTCCATCCCTATTAATAGTAGTTAGATCGATATGTATGGGAGAGGGGCAAGGCTTAGGCCGAACTGGCTGTGAAACGCGATGTTACAGACGTTCCATTTTTGTACCTCATCGGTTTTACACTCGACGTGCCGTCAATAAATCTTAGGTACACGTGTACTTCCCTAATATAAGAATTCCGCATGGCAGTTGCTATGATTCTATACGTTTCCGTAAGCCCCGCCACGGTGGTCTAGTGGCTAAGGTACTCGGCTGCTGATCCGAGGGTCGCGGGATCGAATCCGGGCCGCGGCGGCTGCATTTCGATGGAGGCGAAATGTTGAGGCCCGTGTGCTGTGCGATGTCAGTGCACGTTAAAGAACCCCAGGTGGTCGAAATTTCCGGAGCCCTCCACTACGGCGTCTCTCATAATCAGAACTGGTTTTGGGACGTAAAACCCCACAAAACAACAACAACAACAATATACGTTTCCGTAAATTTATATTAAGATATATGCAAACATACGGCAAACATATTGAATATTTGTAGACTTCGTATGGAACATGCGTAATTATGGGAATGCGTAAGCGGAAGTTTTCTGTAAGGTACTGCACCCAGATACTTAGAGGCAAAGCTTGAGGGGAACCACATAACGCCACGAAAAATGGGAGCAGTTGGAGGAGGCGCTCTTTTGCTAGGGGCGTCTGTTGTATCTCAAGAGCGCCAGAGCACAGCTACTGTGAACGCATGTGATCGTATGTACTTGCTAACTGCCATACCGCGCATGATATTCTGCGCCCACAGGTACGGGCCAGCGCAGGCACATTCACCCCATGCACTACTTCTCGTTCGCAAGGTTCGCAGGCAGACATAACGAAGCGTAAGTACCGAACAGCGTTCAAAGCTCCGCGAATGAAACATTTTTCTGAGCAGGGCTGTGCGCTGCCAGTACCGCGTCTTGTTTTTGGCTCCTACTTTACCGGAGTCCCCAAACCGCCATCTTAATATTGTTAATAATAGCTTGCGTTTTGGGTGCCAATGTTACAACGTGGTTTTACCTGCATTACTCACCTGTGTGTGCGCGCATGACAAGTTCTAAGCCTACGTGCGGCCATATAGTAAAGGCGCATACGAGCGAGAAGTCCATGTAGTCTTGCAGGTCGGCGAGCTCGTTCGAAAGGATTCGCATGGGGCTTCTTATAGAAAGCATGCTACTTTTGCGGGGTGTTTGCTTGGCAGGCAGAGTCAGCGGGTCTAGATTTATTCTTGTGGAAAGTATGCTACTTTTGCGGGGCGTTGGCTTGGCAAGCACAGTCAGCGGGTTTAGATTTATTTACCAACAGTGTCTGAAGCTGGCAACTGGGACTCGTTAGGGGTGCACTCCTTGAAGAAAGAGTACAAAATGGGTCCAATCTTGTTGTGTCACATAACCTCTCAGCGGAAAAATTACGTAAAGACTGTGTGAACACATATATCAAGCCGTCGCTGCCTTCGGTTACTTTGTCTGTGTTTTTGTTCCGCCAAGGTAAAACTTGCGCAACAAAGCGCTGAATGCATCAACGCATTGATATGGGCAGCGGGCAGCTCTCTAGTGTAATGACTTGCTTTCTGCGATACTCCAAACTGACCACGTACTTTTCCTTTAATTGAAAGCACGTGTAATGTGGTTTAGTTCGATGAAGACGAGTCTTCGAGACTAACACTACAGGCGCGGTAACGCTTCCAAAACTATGGGCGTAGCGCTATGATTTCTTGGATGAATGAGCTGAGGGCGTTTAATTTAGGTGTAATTAACGGTTGAAGTGAGTACGCTCTCTACTCGGACTTGGCAAGGAAGAGGGAAATGGACTCTTCACCAAAGCGCGCACGAGCTCCTCCGCGGGCAGGTGTTAACGCCTTTCGACGTTAAGTCTTGAAGTAAATTGAAAAATGATTTGCTAAGCATAGCCTCTATATGTTAGCTCTGTTTTCCTCCTACAATACACCGTATTTGCTACTGTACGATGTAGCCTACTTCTGGAAGACTACTGTGCGAGGTTTATGAGCATCGGAAAGCATGTGATCAACACCTACCGAATAACACATATTGTACTATTACACATCAAACCATGATGTGTGCGTGAAAGAAACTGTAGCGTTGAGCCCGAAATATGTTCTATCGCATTCGTTGTGCTTACCTAGCGAATCAAGTGCTCGGAGTCTTAGCATATCGCTTGCACCGTAGGGCGGCGGCGCCAGGGGAGGACAGGAACTATTGACTTCGTGCTTAGCAAAGAAGCATTATTGGGCACGTTAGCCTAAAGTGTCTTACCTCATAAGCCAAATGTTCGCGTGTTCAAGCTATCTCACATACACATAATGCCCATGCGCATAATACCTGAGTCTGTGGCGTATAGTCAGGATACAGGGCGGTTAAAGAGGTACTCGGAGATGTATGGTAGTAGCCGGACTGAAAGTGACTATCCCCACAGTGACCGGGGAGGATCCGTCGGCGCCACTGGGCAGCTGCAGAACGAACGTGGTGGAGCCATGGAGGCGCCACTGTTCAGCGCCTTGTTCCTCCTCACCAGCGTGCTTTTCCTGGCGTCGCTCCTCAGCCTCTACTATTCGATCGCCTTCAGTCATCGTGAGTTATTCTCATTTCCGTTTGCCTTCTGAAACGCCCCACGTGCCGTTCCAATAATGCCATATGTTTCCGTGCCATTCGTATGGTAGCGTATATACGGTAAATATGTGGCATATACATGGTGTATATACATTGACTTCACGCGGAAACTTATGGAATTAATGGAATACGGAATGGAACGTTTGTTTAGGGTTCTTAATTATAAAGGAGTCACACTCGGGTAAACATGCACTGCACCACAGACGTGGGCATACACTTTCATATATTGCCATGTGAAGTGCAGTTTCTTCAGGAATGTCTGGAAAGCGTGCATCTCTGAAGGGTATACGTTATAATGATCAGTGTGACTTGGGGTGGTTTTTACGGCGTAGTGTACGCCCACTTCCAAGCTATGCGTATTTCCTGGTTACTCCTTCAATATTTGCTGCGCATGTTTAGTTCTGCATATCTGTGGCAACGTTTAATTTTCCACCCCGTTCGTGTTCTACGTCGGAGTACTTTTGGATGAAGAAAGTGCGTCCTGTCCTGCCGCGCCTTGCGACTTGTCTTGTTCAATCATGCGCGAACTTGGCACAGTTCTAGCCAACGAGACGCTTAGAGCCGCCATGACCTCAGAGAAGCGTACTGGTTTGGCGTGCCGAGAGTCCAAGTTCGACTAATTTACCTTGGTTGCGTTAACTGACCATTAATTGACCTTGTTTGCAGAAACATGTCCGAGAAACTAAGTCAGTGCAAGCACTGTTTACGTGAAACGTATCATCATTGACGTAGTCATGTGACACGTGGTTACGCCTTCATTATGTTATCGTTCACGCTTACACCGGGGCGCCATGAAACGTCATATAATGACATGCCAATTTATACCATCTCAGACGTTTCTACGACAAATTGTTTGAGGCATTCTTCTTAAGTATGACTGCGACGCCGGAATCGGAAGCCTTCCTAATGCTCTCTTAGAGAACCTGTATTGTCTTGCAGGAATTACACTTCTGTAAAAAGGCCAACTTGTGGCTTAAGTGAGGCTTATTCTACAATGGTTAAGTAGGCTTGGATAGGTTAATCAAGGCTCTGCTGCTTTTGTGCGCAACGGTCGAGTACCGGGGCAGCCCAGGTACTAATTTTATTCTGTGAGATAGTGTTCCCCCTGTAGTCATGGTAATCTGGCTGTCGCAAAAACGTAGAATACCGTATACGTAACTCTGCTATTATTTTGCTTTGCTTTTTTTTCCCTTCAGTTCGGCGTTGGCTGAGGCTAACTGAGGAGTACGACGAATGTCGAACGAAGTTCTGCTGTGTCTTCAGTAAGTATCTTTGCGCAAAAGAAAGTTACAGAACCGCCAGTTCAAAAGATGCATTAGAACTCTTCAACACCATCAGAATTCTTGGCGTGCAATTCGTAAATGCACTTTTTGTTCCCTGATACATTGTGCCTGCTACAAATACAAGCTCAAAGACAGCTCATGCTCCTTTTTAGTGCTTGTTAACTTCAAGTGACTTGCCATGTTTACTCAGACTCGGCTGCAACGTGCTTTCACTAAAGCTTTATCATGCAGCGTTCCCTAAAGGGACAGAGACTCCTCCATTTGTGCGCTCCCGAAATGCTTCATTTTAATATGACTTGTTAGGGTGTTAAATCAAAATGATGGACATCGCACACATATTACGTGCAACTTTCAGGTTTACCAAAAAGGCCGACTGTGCCCTACTCTAACGCCCCATATTTCTGCTCTAAATATGATCTTATAGTCCTAGGAAAACGTTGCTTGACTGGATCGCTAGTATCGAAGTACCCTTAGCAGTGGCATATTGCCTTTACCTCGCAGTTAAATTGGTCTGCGACGATAACAGGTGTGTAACGGTCATGGCGTTTGGCAAAATTTGTATAGTTTGTAAATATCCTATGTGTACAGAGTCTCATCGTCTTAGTTCATATAATCGTATATATCGATGGCGTACCAAAGCTGGAGGCTTGCTTCCCAGTCTAAGTTTCCTGCCATTCCTGTCGACCATGGCAGAAAAAAAGGAGATCGGCAGTTTAGAAGCATGACAGTGAGCGCAATGTAAATGTAGAGCAGGTGACAATCGACGTTTTTGTTAAACGAGTGACGTTATCTGTTTGCGCTAGAAAGTTCCCATGCGAACAGGGCTTTCCTTTGTTCTGGGAGAAAATAATGGCGGGCTTTGTTCGCTAGACAATAACACGAATGATGTAAGCTCTCTCTTATACATCTGGAAGTTGGCGGTGTCGAAGTTTCTTCCATCTATCCTTATCGCAAGAACTAGCTAAATTTTCCGGAGTCAGAGATGAGCTAATGAGGATAATTGCCTTGGCTGTAATAGCGGGCACCCAAAAGTAAGCCTCGTACATCGTAGCCGTGAGGTAATCCTTTCAAATTTGGCTACATGATTGCGTAACTTAGATGAGAATGAGCAATTCTTTAATATTGTATGCTCAATGGTACATACCTGTATAGAATTTTTTAACGACGCAGGTACCCGTGTGAAAAGCGTGCGCAACGAATCCACCAATCTCTGCGAGGACATATACACACCCATGTGTTCCACCGTGAATCTTACTTGCCCGGTGAGTATCTCGCACTGAATCCCAGCGTATCAAGGCTACATAAGCGCATAACCCATTGGGATGAATAAAGACAAATAAAAGCACCCATGTTCTGTAAAAGGCGAGTCCTCCAATAAAAAATTTCGTTATAGCGACATTCTCTCTTCAATGAGTATCAAACTAAGGACAGTTTTACTTGTGAAACACCGCTGGGTTGTCTGTGAGACAGCTTTGGGCCAGCTAGAGGTACTGTCAGCCAAGAGGCACCTCTCAAGGGCACGCGGCAACGTGTGCCTGTCAGTTCCCGTAAAAATACACATTCGATTGACTGTATGCTGTACAAGTGATCGTGCGTGCACTACACGCTATCTCTTCATGTTCTCAGGACGCCGAAATTACATCCAAGCAGCGTACCTGGAGCGTGTCAGAGGCGCTGACCAGAAGACTTTTAGGTCTCGCCGATGTCCTGGGTTCGCAAGAAGCGCTCGAGAATCCGGCCAGCAACGCTTCCGCGCTCCTCTTTCGCTCCTGTCTTGCCAAGAGTACGTGAATGACATCGGGGGCAGGTTTTCTCAACAAATTATGAACCGTTTTTATCTCTTCCCCAGAGTTGTAATACAGTTTCCGCGACTTTTGTAGACGGCCTAATGAAACTTCTTATACGTTCCTATCGTTATGAGGACTAGCAGATCTGTAATACGAAAGTTCTATGAAAAGAGCGTACTGTATCTGGCTTATCGAAGGTGGTAAGTCTCGGTAACTAACTGGGAGGAGAAGCTTCGTAATGTTGGAAAGGTGAGGTGCGTTGCGAGAAGACTGGAGTCAGCATTTGAATCGAAGCAGAGGACCGACCATACGCTGTGTGGTATGTTGAGGTACCCGTAAAGAATACCTCTCGGAACAAGGCATCCAATGTTCGCCTCTGCAGGACAGTACGTCTCTATGCAAAGCGACATACGCCAGCTACTGTCGTCAGTCGGCCTGTCCCGGTGGCCTCTGAGGGAGAACCAGACAGTTGACGTGGCCGCCGCGCTCACGGCGCTACTTCGAGACTTCGCAGCACCATTCGTCGTGACGCTCTCTGTGAAAGAGTCAGCCGTAGGCTCTGACACACGGTCTCTTTCGGTAGGTTACAGACATTTTCGTGACAACTAATGTACCTCCCACAGCCACGACCATATAAGGACAACCGATTAGAAGTTCGAAAATGCGCGGAGTAGCAGTCAGGCTGTATAATGCTTCCAATCTTTATTTTCCTTAGTAGTTCTCACTTGCAAAGCGTAAATCAACATATCGTGGTTTTGAAGAGCACAGCCCCAGATGGCCTGAATTTCACCACTGCACATATTTCATTTCATTTCATTTTGTACCCTCAGGGCCGAAACAGTATTATACAAAAAATAATAATAATGAACAAAGAATATACGTTACAAACAGTATTATACAAAAAATAATGAACAACAATAACACAATATACGTCAGCCAAAACTAATTAGTTACTATTAGTTAAAACTGTCCGAAAGATTTGATGGTTAGTAATGTCTGCGGTGAGAGCAGGAAGGTGGTTCCAGTCCTCGCAAGTCCTAGGACAGAATGAATTATGAAAAGTGGATGTCCTGCAAAAGGGAACAGCAACCTTATGTCGGTGATCAATGCGTGACGATACATACTGAGGAGGTGAGATGAAGTCATTGCGCAATGAACGATGATGAAATATGCGATGAAAGAGACACAAACGGAACATTTTACGGCGGTATGATAATGATGGTAGTTCAAGGTTCGCCTTCATGTTAGTAACACTTGCGGTTCGTGCATAGTTAGACGTTTTCTGCGTTTTCTGCGGCGCAGTGACGGTAAATCGCACCACTTCCAGGATAAAGGAAGGCGCTCTGCGCGGAGCTCCTCCCTAAAGCCCGGCCTTCGTTAAGCTCTCTTGGATATGAAATCCAAGGTTTGACGGCAACCCGCCTGGCCGGGGAAGTGATTGATGAATAGACGTGAATATCTCTTGAATATATCTCGCTTGAATATCTCGAGTCCTCTGCACGGTAAACCTGTAATGAAGTGGCAGGAAAACAATTAGCTATGGGTTATGGGCAAGGCAGTATCACTCTTCATCGAGATCCGACTGCTTATTACCACAGTGAACTGACAGCGGCATTCACACAAGCATCTAGGCTCGGACTTTTTCTGAACCCATCAATGACAATCATTGATGGGTTTCGTGTGCCAAAACGAGCTATGATTATGAGGCGAACCCCGTAGGGAAAGGGGAGGGGGAAGCTGGAGTAATTTGGAACATTTGGCGTTCTTTAACCTGCATGTAAACCTAAGTAAGCACATGAGTGTTTTGCATTTAACCCACATCAAAGTGTGGAAGCCGTGGCCAGCATTCAAGCCCGCAACCTCGAGATTCGCAAGTCAATACCTAGCCGCTGAGCCACCGCAAAGAGATCCAATCCCATCTACAAACCTAAAATACACGTCTCCTATGACGACGCAGTTGGACGCGCCGGAGCTGTTAATTGGTCCAACGTGGTGGCCGCTAACCATTGCCACCGATGAGACCGTTAAGGACGTCAAGGACGATCACAGGGAAGTGTACAAGAGATACGCAATGGCCGTCTTGTACGAAGTGTTGACTGGCGACGCTAGCACTCGCGCGCTGTCTCAACTCGCCACGGAGCTGTACGTCTTCGAGCAAGCCCTGGCTGCCCACATTCCCCGCCGCTCAACCTACGCCGATCGCATCGAGCTGCGCCTGCCTCAAATGCAAGAGAGCCACGATATGGTAATACGGCTTCATTTTTATTAACTTCAGAAGTGGTTAACTGTGGCATCCTCGCCTAGTGTGTGTGCGTGCGTGTGAGCTCGAACTATACCGTCTGTCCTCAACAGTATACTTCGTCGTTTTCCGAAGGCTTGTCCTTGTATGGGCGCCGAGAGAATATGTTAGCGGCAGTCGCGCTTACACATGGCCTGGAGTCATGCAGGCGGGTATTCCAAGCGTAATCCTTACGCCATGCTGTATTTCTTCGTGTGCATAATGTCGGTTTACTTGTGCAAATTCTTTTGTAGTATGCTGTTTCGTATTCCAAGAGGGTTGGTTCACGCTGCCAGGGTTTCCTTAGAAATGGGCACGCGGAGCTACAGTGTGTCTGAAATGGTGCTTGAAATGGTGTATGCCAACGGCAATGAGTGCAAGTTTTTGCCTTTGATCAACAATTATTGAGAGGCTATGTATTGTAAGCTTTCAGCATTGTAACAACCGCGCGCTGAAGTAGTCGGCATAGGTGCGCTATGAAAATGGCAGGGCACGCACACACGGACTTGGGAGAAGCATACCACAAAAAACGCTATCATCTTAGTGATCCACATAGTTGATAATGTTGGCGGTGTCTCATTCTTCGCTGCCTTGTGTCCGTGCTTACGCGCCTCACCCTTCTTTTTATATGCGGGGCACTTTACAGGTCAGGGCTATCGACGTTTACTCATTGCGTGCTCACGTCCGGAAAACAGCCGTTGAAAACGGGCCCAAACATAACAAAAGCGGTTAAAATGGATCCGGATTAAAAACGGTTAAAACAAGCCAGATTAACGTAATAAAATAAAAGATAAAATAAAAGTTAAGGGTAAATAATTGCATAGTGAGATCAAATTAAACTAAAATAATTTGAAAACAGCGACGATAAGAGAAGCACAAGTGAATCACTGCTGCGCACTTCGTCGAACTGCCTTACTTTAGATGCCTCTCGCACCATCACTAGTAGAAACGGTGTCCATGACTAACGCTCAGGACGTGCGCCTTCACTGAACGTGTTTCGTGTGAATTTGAATGCGGGTGCTCATGCTGCCACCATGTAGATAATGTAGGCCGACATGCACCCTTACGCAGGCACTGTGGGGTGGCATACTACGCGCAGTGTTCGAAAGCGTGGGGCGCTCGACCCTGGAACTCGTCCCCGTCGTGATCTTTAGCCGCTACTACCTCGCATTCCTCAACGAGCTACTGTGGAAAAGGTACCGTGCCAAATTATAAAGATTACGTAGCTTAATAGAACGTATTGTGCACTTATTGTTCGGCTTGTGCGGGATATTCCAGCAAAAATGTTGCTTGCGGATGTGACGTTGGAACTTTGTTGTTGTTTTGTGGGGTTTAACGTCCCAAAACCAGCTCTGATTATGAGAGACGCCGTAGTGGAGGTCTCCGGAAATTTCGACGACCTGGGGTACTTTAACGTGCACTGACATCGCACAGCACACGGGCCTCAACATTTCGCCTCCATCGAAATGCAGAGCCACCACAGCCGGGATTCGATCCCGCGACCCTCGGATCAGCAGCGGAGTACCATAGCCACTAGACCACCGTGGCGGGGCGACGTTCGAACTTTCAAGCCACTCTTTCGATTGCGTCAGATTTTAGGGAAAGTGTTTGACACACACACACACACACACAAAAACAAAAAACTTTGAGCTTCCTGAAGTTACGCCTACGCATGTACCTAATGCTTGCAAACAATTTCGGCATCTTTCAGCGCAAGAACAGCCGCTCTATTGCTTAAAACGCATCCCTCCGCTCAAAAATGTCCTCCATTCCCTTGGCGCCGCTTGGAACGATAACTACGCGGACTTTATTGCCAGCAATTTGAGGATGACTGAGCTTCGTAAGGAAAGGACGCTAATTCGTGCAGTCCATGTCGGGAGCACGGCCAAACGTCCATGGCTGTAGCGGAATGGGACTGAAAGAGATAGAAAGCATAGAAAAGCCGTAGTGGAGTGCTCCGGAAATTTTTAGCATCTGGGGTTCTTTCACGTGCACTGACAACGCACAGCACACGCCGGGGCCTCCGGCATTTTCTCCTCCATCGAAAACGCGACTGCCGCAGCCGGGATCAAACCCGCGTTTTTTGGGTCGCAGCCGAGTGAGCATTTGTATGATGCAAAGTGTTGTGTCACTGCACCTATACTAAAGTTGGTATAGTGGACGGGGCATGTGGAAAAATATGCCCACATATCTGCTTGCTACGCTGCAAATTATGTCGAAAGACCGTAATCTTCTACCGCCCCTGATAAGTAACACCCTTTCTTCTCCTCCTCCCACCCCACACGCTGTTCCGCTCCCCCATCACTCCTGTCATGATAGGTGCAGTGGAAGATTTGCAGAATTCAAATTTCTATCGCAGCGCAAGACACTATATATACGATGGATATTGCTCTCGTGTTTGCCTTCGCTCCCGCTCTTTCGCATGATTCATGGCGATGAATGTGCAAACACACACTGGACGTAGATAGGAAACACAGACGTGCCGTTCCTTTCTACGTCCAATGTGTTTGTGCGCATTTATCGCTATGAATTTATACCAACTGGCCCGGGTATCCACCCTTCTTTCGCATGATGCTTGGGCTAGTCATTGTTGTACTCTGGCTTTTGTGGTTCTGCTCTGCTCTGTGCGCTACTCACGAGGATTTACAGATGCATGGTCAGGTTCTCCTCTTCTAGCACACGCCCATTACTGAAAACGTATTATATACCGTGTTCGACCGTTCCATGCCTCGTATGAAAATGCCGCAATGCATGCTAGAGTTTAAAACGTAAGGCTGCGAATCGGAAGAAGGCGCAATTTCGTACCCAGTACGAATCCAATGCGCAACGATTTGCGCCCATCTTTTTTCCTTTTCTCGTCACCGTAGTCTTCAGTTATTAGATGGGCTGTGATACAAAACGGTGTATAAGACGAAAATGGTGGCTTTCGGCTGCATAAAGTGCATACACTACGTTGCTATGGCAGATTCATAATGATCGTTTCTCCATTAATCGTAAAGGTCATTTGTAGGGAAACAGCGAATTTTATGGCTTCATAAGTTGTTATAGCGTATATAAAGACAATTTTCTTCGTCCCGTGGCTTCCTGCGCTTGCTCTTTCTACTGTGCCACAAAAAAGCTCGTGAAATGTTCTGCAATCCATGACAGATATATTGTGTTAACATGCAGAGAGACAAAGGAGCAGTGTTTGCTCCCTTTATCCTGTGTGGGTTGGCGGAACATATCTACCATGAATATTTACCAACTTTCCCGGCTGTCCACTCTTCTGCAATCCATCCTTACCAGCTTTCGTACTTAACGCACGCGTTGCACACTACTGAACAGGTAACGCATACTTGTGTCTCTTAAGTTAGAGTAGGGCCGCAGCACTCATGGTTACCCGAACTGCGTCAGTACACGGATAACGCAATCACCGTACGCTCTGCCGCCGCTCTACACTCAGGTCTGTAGTTCTGGCAAACTACCTCGGTTGGCGCATCGTGGAGTACGTCGCGTGGTCCTGTTCGACAACGCTGCGCTACCAACGACATCGGTTCCGCTACTCGGTGCGCCCGTTCCTGCTCACCACGGAAAGTCCAGAGTTGCGGTGCGTCGTGGAGGTTTACCAGCTGCTTCCGGCGTCCAGTAGTCGGCTCTACCGGTTCGCTGTGTCGCTGCTACCCAAGAGCGAGCGAGTATGTGACCGCAGTGACACTGGAGATGGAAAGCATGAGTACCACGTGATTTTAGATATATCACGCCTGCAGCAACAGCGCATTCTGGTCGCGTAGCGCCTGACTCGACTTCAGATTTCACAAAACGTTTCGTTGAGCTAGTTGGCCCATTACTTCTGAAGAAAAAAAATATCATAGCGCAAGACGACCCATGGAGAGACAAATAGACGGCGCCTGCGCTCTAAGTATATAAGATAACGTCTACTTGTCTAACCTTGTGTCGTTTTGCGCTACGATTTTTCCTGCGGAAGTCGATATCCATACTCGCGGTGGGGTGCCAGATGAGCTTTGTCAAAATCTGTGGCCCCGGAGCGTGCAGAGATGTATAGAAAGTTGGATCCAAAGTACCGGTGGAATGAGAGGGTATCATGGACATGCAATCAGGAGCGTTGTTCGGAGGCCACCTCATTCGGCTTCACTAGAACGTTCGTTAGGTTCCACGTGAGCGCAGGGTTTGTTGGCGTCTGCGACGGATAACCGTGTTGGCCCATCGTCTTAGGACGGTTGCAACACTGCCGAACCGTTGTCACGCAAACACGTCCGAACACTTGCGTTGTGAAACCTTGAGGAACTGAAAGAGTCGTTGAAAGAGGTCGTGCTGAAATATATCGTGTTAGTCATGAGAATAAACGTTAGAGGAAGCATGGACGGTGCATTTTATGCGAAAGATAGAGACAAAGCAAGAACAAAGAGAGTTGCGAATGAAGAACTAAAGATATAGGAAGGAAATGTGCTATATTGCTGACGTTAACTGTCAGCAGCTCTTCAGCCATCATAATTGGACACTAGTCAAGAATTCTACCTGGTAATTTTATGACGGCCCAGTTCCCTCCATTGATTATGCCCTGCGACATGGGAAATGTTGAGCATTACCATACTGAAAATTTGAGCGAGAAATTTTATCGCTTCGATTTCCAGAAAGGGGAAATTTCATTGAAACGAATGAGAATACTCCACAGACGCTCACACATACGTTTTCCGCTTCTTTTGTCGCTGTAGTTTGTACGACGCGAAGTTTAATTACCACCCACGGCTTTGCCAATCGCCCTGACAATCTGTCGACACGTTGGTCTAGGCAACCGCCATAGCACCGGTAACCTGGACTACATTAGCTCCGCCCATTGAGTTTAAGTATATTGATTGATTTGTGGGGTTTAACGTCCCAAAACCAGCTCTGATTATGAAAGACGCCGTAGTGGAGGTCTCCGGAAATTTCGACCACCTGGGGGTCTTTAACATGCACTGACATCGCACAGCACACGGGCCTCAACATTTCGCCTCCATCGAAATGCAGCCGCCTCGGCCGGGATTCGATCCCGCGACCTTCGGATCTGCAGCAGAGTCGCATAACCACTAGACCACCGTGGCGGGGCAAGGGTTTAAGTATATGTGCTGTTGCACAGATGTCTTGAAGCATTTGTACAAGAACTCAACAAAACGTGTTCGGTCAATGATTTCGCACAGACTGTGTAACGTCGTTACGGGTGTGCTGCACACGTCGAGACACATAGTTTAGCCTGAGCGCTTCGTCCGTCTCGTTGCAGATACTTTTGAAGCTCACGGTGTCGGCGCTAAAGATGGCTATCACCGCTATCTTACAGGGTTCGCCCTGGGTGGACGACGCAACCCAGTTGCAAGCCATCCGCAAGGTGCGTTGCCGATACGCGCAGCCTAGTTCATTTAACTAATGTATTAACGCTGGTCTCGCACGTAATCATTACATAGGGAACGGGCATTGCGCACATCGTAATAAAAAATAAAAATTCTTGGAACACACATGAGAGCATAAAATGCCGTATTACCCCGTGTATGGCACGATACGTAGCTATGCCACCAAGTCAAAGCGAAAAAGGAAGCGACATTGACAGTACTTAACCGGCAAACACTTAGGCGATGGAGGGCTCTACAATTCTGTAAATTAGTTTCAATCATGCCCACTGGATATTCTTAGTAGAATTTCAATGTGGAGTCGCACTTGCCAGAACTGCGGCCTCACAATAAGGCATACTGATGTTAGAGGCTCGGGAAAACCGTCGATCATTTGATGGTTTGTTGCGGCAAGAGTGCAGGAGAGTATCCTTGAACTTTGCCATTGAGGCCGCCGAAACCAAGAATAAATTCATTGCATTGAGCTCGCCAGCTCAGAGCCATAACTAAGTAGCTGCCACAAATCTGCCAACAAGATGGTGCAAGAAGTTTGCGCATGTCTTGAGGGCGGTGGATGCTACAATGAAATCCTATAGTAAACTATAGAGATGTCCTATAGAGATCCTGTAGAGATCCTATAGAGATCCTATAGAATCCTATAGAGATGTCATCGAGAATGGTGGAGATTTCGAGGCCACGTGAAATTATAGGCATATTTCTGGTTAAGACATGCATCGAATAACGCAGATAGAAATATCTGATGTCGCCGTGACTCTCCCGTCCTGCAGTGGACGTAACCAGGCTTCAAAATGGCAATAAAATTTGTTGCGCCATGAATACAACTTCCAACAACCCTAAAGGAACCATAAGAAGGGTTCGGAAGCGAATGCAAGCAGGATGAGCGTTTTCTTTGAGTGTCGATTATCATGTCGCTTATTCCTATGTCTTATTCTCGATGTATTGAATATTGATCAACTCGCCCAAATCAAATTATTGTTCCGCCAGTTTTGTACGACATTGTGGTTGTTATGCCAGCACGTCTGCTTTCTCTAGCCGCAGATGTTCAGGATATATGAAGGCTAGATCTTGCACAGCTGTGTAAAACCACACCACCCATGGAGCGCTTTCTTAGGAGCGATACGAGCCCTCCCCTATCGCCCGAACGCTATTTGAATACCAAGACTCACAAATTAGCTTCATTTCCTTATTTCTCATGTTCTTTTATTTTTATTTATTTTTTTGCAGGTTCAGGGCATGAATGTCTCGTTTGGCCACGGGATACTTCCACCTGCAGAGCGATTTACCTCAGTAAGTCGATGTACCTACTTAGCGTTTTTTTTACGTAAACGCCGTTTGGATAATAGCAGCACGAAGAAAATGTGTATGAGATGGTTGATTAGTACTGACAATCGACAGCGCGAAATGTGAAAACGAGCACGTGAGGCGAACCATCTGGACAAGCGTCTGTTTCGTCTGTAACCTTTCATCCACGTGTATATGTTCCAACTGCTGCCCCTTGCACAGTCAAGAGTTAGGACGAAGCTTCCTTCTTTCCATATGCATGATGATACGTTTAAATAAGGCGAAATCCCATAAAAGCCAAGCACAGGAGCTGCGAAACACGGTTATCTTGAATCCTGAAAAAAAAAAGGGGGGGGGGGGGGGAGCGTTGAAAGGACTGCAGCCGAGTACCTTAGCCACAAGGCCACCGTGGCGGGGCCCTGATGAATTTCCATTAGTATATAAAGCTGCATACCTTTTATAGGTGCAGAGAACCTTAGGGGCTGGGTTTGTCGGCGTATCTCTGCTGTTGTCACAGCAACGCAGGCGGCCATACTATGGTCAAAACAGGTGCCTAATTGAATAAAAACCGCATGATGAATAAAAACCGGAACAAACATGATTTAAACCAGTTTAAAATAAACGAATAGTCGCGATTTAATTTCACTAATAACAAAAATTTGCTAAATTCGGTTGCGAGAGTTGTGTGGGCCCATCCTGGAAGCATTGCATCAAACAGTGTGTGTGCATGTCTAGGGGCGAGATCGGACATTGTTGTTCGCGAACGCGGGCGGTTCTGTTCGCTTTTCACTGCATGTCATTGGCGGTGGTCATGCTTACCTCGTGAGAAGCGGGGAGCGGCCACGTTTTCACATGACCACCGTTTTCTCGTCATGTCACGCGTCAGCGCTCTATTAAAAAAAAAAAGAAAGCTTTCCTTTTTTCAAACAGTCTGATTAATTTGAAGACCAAAAACCATTTTCGCAGGGGAAAATTGGCATTCACTCGCTTTGTAGCGCAAGGCTACAATGAAATCCACACTGATTTCTCAGGAATGGAAGCTTTCATTTCTGAGAAATCCGTGTAGATTTCCTTTCGTAAACGTTACTCCACCTTGCACGTTTCCGCAGAACTCATTTGCCAAAAAACATTTTGTGTCGCATTGTATTGGCTAAAAGAAGGCAAAAAACACCTGCTCGTCACATTTTGGGACGTTCACCGCTTCCCCATTAATTGCTTTCGCCCTCACGTTCTCGCATATTTTATGAGTCACCCTGTGATATAGCAGCCCCTACACAAACAAAGCAGGGTGAGCAATCCTGGAAGCCTGCGCTGTACTCAGTCGCATCAAATCAGCAGCGCGCACAACGAGAGCTGTGCCTCCACTTCGTGATGTTGCAGCGAGCGAACGCGATGTGTTCTGAACAAATATCTCCGATCGCGCCCCTGGAAGCAGTACATCGAAACAGTGTGTCTGTAGGGTTGTCGTGTCAGAAGCGATTCTAACGAGTTTATGCTAATGCGTCCTAGCCTGTCGCCGTTTAACGTCGTCGTCGTGGCCGCGGTTAAAGCAAGCCCATTAGCAGCGACTGACGTGTTCCTGTGGGAAACACTGGCGCATCAGCGCATGCTTCGCACCTTCCCAGGTTTCATGTTAGGGGAGCTGTTTTTTCTAAGCTACCTAATTAATATAAGCACTGAGATAAAGGTCGATTGATTGATTAATTGATTGCTGGGTTTTTACGTCCCAAGACCACGACATGATTGTGAGAAACGCTGTCGTGGGGGGTTCCGGAAATTTCGACCACCTGGGGTTCTTTATAACCTGCACTGACATCGCACAGTAGACGGGCATCAACATTTCAGTTACATCGGCGATATAAATTTTAGAATGCTTACATTCCACCATTCCCTCAAATTTTTTTTACGAGGGTTTGCTAAAGTGGCAACAATAAGAACTCCCCACCAATTGCTCCCCTTCTCTGTCTTGCGGCGGTACTGCATGTATTAACCTTACGAGTATGGTTCGTGATAAAAATTCCCGAACGTGACAAACGTGTGCACGTTTGCTTTGCAGCAACAGTGACCGAAGTGATGAATGAGACAACGGATGGGAAAGAGCACTGTTTTAGTTTCAACTTTATTTCTTCCTGCGCTAATAATTCCGCTATTGTGCAAAGCTGCAACGCTACCAATGCGCATCTTCGTCCACCTTTGAATGCATTAGCACAAAGGAGCTCCTGTCGTTGAGAAAGTGTTGAAAGAATGTCATCCCGACTATGCAAGCTCTTCACAATGTCGCAAGTTCACCGATGAACTATTTGAATTTCACAGAGTAAAATGCGACAGAAATAGTGAGAATTACGAGTTCACTGGTCTCGTTCACAGTAAACTGGCCTCGAGATCTGGCCTCCATCGAAATGGAGCCACCACGGCTGGGGTTCCATCCCGCGACCTTTCGAATCCATAGGCGAGTGCCATAACCACTAGAGCCTGGTGGCGGGGCTACATTGGTAGCCTGTCGTGCCAATTTGGTACATACCAAGTAAACGAGATGACCTCCTGTTATGTCCGCCTATTCTCAGTACCATTCTTGATGACTTCGACGTTGGCCACAGTTACACGTTTGTTGAGGCGTAGGTGGCTTTCGCCGTACCTGTTCCTTTTACGCACGCTGTAGGCGTTCAACGTGGCGGTTACCTGAGCGCTCTTCATCTGACGACCCCCCGGACGTTCAAGTATCCAGCTTTAAACGACCTGGATTTATTAGCTGAGTGGTAGTTCTGCCGCTTCATGCAGGGAAATCCCTTGTCCGAGACAGACTTGTACGAAAACCTCCTGACGATCGCCCGGCGGAGAGCCCAGACGCTGTTAACCACGATGCGCGGAGACGAACCGGCGATTTCCAGGTAAGGGTGGCTCGGCGATGCAGCTCCTGCGTTGAACGGTTTCCGTGTTCTCTCTGGCACACGGCTTGAAGGAACACGCGTGGTTATGCATCTACTGTTACAACGTTACTGCGTACTTTCTGCCTTGATTGCAAAAGAGTGTTCTCCCATGTGACAGCGGTCGCCGGAAGCACGCTACGTCACTTGGCTCATTTACCACATTTACAACACTTACCTCATTTGCGCGTACATTTAGGTAACGCTTTTCTCGGGAATAATTTTCAATTCCATCATGCCAAACCCTCACTACCGTAATATTTGTGTATCACTTCACTAAACCTGATATATTTGCTGCAAATGTCATTGCGGATTTATTTACTACGCGTGGTTCCCAATGCTCCACACGCTAAGTCCCTTCGAGACTTACGCAAATATGTTCATGAATTTGGCCATGCGCTATTTTTGCGACTTCAAACCCAGTAGCATTTCATGTTGACCATGCGCAAATGTGCAATTGAAGTAATTAACACGTGAATTTCGTGTTCTACACAGGGACGTCAATCACATTGGAGTAGCGCCAGTCTACGATCCCGTTAAGAACACGCTATGTAAGTTGAGACTCTGCGAGATATCTGTATACGTACCTTTACATATCTACTGCCTGAACTCAGATCCATCGCGATGTTGTGTTGTTCGTGGCTCCGGTCATACCTAGCTAGTCCATATATATGAGTTTAAAGTTTAACCTTCGTAAGGCATAATTTTCTCGTATATCAAGGAGCTGTTTCCGGTGTAATTTCGAACTACAGTAGTCTCTCGATAATTCAAACTCTGATAATTCAAACTTTCCGTTAATTTAAAGCAGATTTCAAACGTTTGGTTACTCGGCTATATTTAGATGTACTTAAAAGCTGCCTTGGCGAGACATCATCGTTCACTCAATCCTGTTAATTCACCCTTTCTTTTTACTCTTATCGGAAATAGGGGCTTCTTTGGTTCCCTATATCTGAACATTCGCGCTCATATTTTTGAACAGCGAGAAGAACAGCCAATTTCTTGCCAGTACTTGTCAAAGCATGCAAAAACACTACAAAAAAATAGAGCGAGGTGGTAGCAGAGCACGCGATAACTGGCGATCTCTCCTTTTCCTGGTGCATTGCTGCGTGTCGTACTTCAGCTTTCATATGATGATTGCGTATGATACGTTCTTGCATCAGATAGGATGAGTCATTCATGTTCTAGGATTGCATGCAAATGTGTGCTTGGCTACTCATTTGTAACAATGACAGTCTAAAAGTTTGATAATTCAAACACAATTGTGTTGTCCTTTCAAGATTTAATTAAAGAGAGTCTACTAGAGGGAGACCATGCACCGCACAATGTTTCTTTTCAAGGTCATCTGGCATGCATAGCTGACAGCACCTTTCGGATAAATAGTTATACTACTTTTATAGAGTTGTGTGGATGTTTTAACATCACAAATATTTAGCACTTGTAGCTTGCACTAGTCGCTCTTTCACCAAAAAGAGTCCTAAATGTTCCCAAAATAAAAGATGTGCCCCGTTTGCAAACATCCGCGCTAAACACATTATTGTGCTTTCTTGTTCCAGTTGTTCCATACGGAATGCTTGTAATCCCACTATTCACTGACTCGACTCCGTAAGTTGTCCTTTCCGTACGACTTCACCACTATTCATGTACGCGGCGTGATAGCTTTAGCGGCTAGGTGTCGGTTTGCGAATTCGAGGTGGCACGATTTAATCCCGGATACGTGGCTACATTTCGATGGCCGTGAAACGCAAATAATAATAATAATAATAATAATAATAATAATAATAATAATAATAATAATAATAATAATAATAATAATAATAATAATATGTACTTAGATTTAGGTGCGCGTTAATGAAACTCGGCTACTATAGACAGCTCCGGAGCCCTCAACTACAGGTCGTGCCCCATAACCATAGCTGTCTTTGACACGTGAAACCCCACCAATTATTAGTACCACTCATCGCGATTTCATCGCATAAGGTATAAAGATAAGGACGCAGCAGCTCGTTGTATCTCATCTGTATTCAGGCTGATGAGTTTGGTTTTATTCAACTGCTTGATAGAGATAAGAGGTGCTATTTGAGAAATATGGACTATCTGGCGATAACGCATTTCAATCAACAGTCTCACCATTCGTTTAATATTATGGCATATGTCGACGCGAGAACCGTGTTTCCTCTCCTTATCGGCATCGCGGCGTGTCTCGCGTTGATCGTCATGTTCTTCTGGCATCAAGTAACGCTTCGGTCTTTCCATGACTTGGTAGAATGGAGAAATGCCCGGACGCCCGGTGGCGTAATTTTTTCTATAAGATCTCTGAAACGTGCACTCAAGTCAAAGGCGTGTGAAATGGTCCATTAGCGGCAGCGTCAATCTCCATCCTCGTGATATCACTGTGTAATTTAATTCAGTTGTTAACAGTCACTGTTAGTGACATATAGCTTATTTCAACATATGTAATAGACATTTAATTTAGTCTTTGTGAAAGTAAAGCATAGCATACATTAGTTATTCGCTTCCGCTAGTATAAAGAAGAAGAAAATGTCGAACATATCTATCTACAACGCATTGTCACCTTTGGATGATGCCTTTTGCAAGACTTTTTTCCAAACGTGTAGGAGGTGATGGCCGTTTACAGTTGAAATATATGTTCTTTATTAAACATTTTACATCCAGTTCTTCATTACCACTCTGCCTTCTTCCTATTCCTTTAGTAGAAACTTCTCTGTGATAGCAAATCGTATATGGACTTTTTGCAGTTCTCTGTTGTTTTCAGTAGATTAATGATTTGTTTACTACGCTTTAGCTATAAACCCGTACCTCTTTTCGTTCTTCGATGGCAAGCCTCCGTGCTATTTTTGCGTGAATCGATCCCTTAAAATGTAGAAAACCATCCTATTTCAGTGTTTTTCAAACTTGAACGTATATTAAAAAGGCAACCTCATTACGCCTAAGGTGTAGGAGATACATTCTACGCGAAAATAAGCCGAGATGGAAGACAGAGAGAGAGAAAAAAAATAAAACCTTGATTGACATAGTGGAGATCTTAGCCTGACAATGGGCCTGACATGTAAACATCTCCAGTGCTCCAGCAACCTTTTGCAAACTTGTCCTCTAGCGCATTCTCCGATGAAAGTTCATACACAGAGCGTCGTTGGAGGGCATTGTTATCAAAAATGGTTGTTAAAGCTCCCGTGGAGCGTTTCTGACCACGTGACCTGAAACTCCTTGCGGAGTATATTAAGTTCGTGATGCTTTTATACTCTGTCGCTTAGCAACCGTCGTAAAATCATGGCATCTGCCGTATTCACTGCTTTGTGACGGAGTAAATGGTTGGGGCAAGGGAGTTTTGTGGGCTGACATGCTTGTGAAAGCTCCCACCTCGCCTAAGTGTTTACTTACAGTGTGGAGTACATGTGTATTAAAGCTTACTTGTTGAACAATACAAAAAAGCGCGAAGAGCCACATTCGCGGGATCAGAAACTGCAACATTTTTAACGATAAGTAAAGTTCGGGCGAAAAAAAAGAAGCATATTACTGTCGTGCACATGTACTGGAACGTTTGCGCAAACAAATAATTTTATTAGCATGACATATGTGGTTATCGTATTTATTTTATTTATTTATTTACTTTTATTGTTTTTTTTTTTTTTTGCTTGCGTGTTTCGCTTGCAGGAGCGTTCATTTCTCGAATTCTGGATTCGTGATTGCCAAGGAAATGCTCCAGGCCTTTTTGGGTACTGGTAAGCATTTTTTAAACATATTTCATACGGCGTCACACTTGAAGCAGTTAAGACTGTCAAAAATTTCATGTAGTAGCGGTGTGCTTATTCGCCTGTCCAACTTCTATTACTAGATGCCTAAAGTGCTACAGCAGTGACTTTTTAACACGGCTCGAATGACAAAAAAATTTAAAGCACGGCTCGAATGGAAAATAAAACGCAGATATGGGTACAACAAAGTATAATACAACCACGCAATTAGTCATTATCGCACGGTAGTGAAATAAATCTTGCACATAATGCGTACTTTCAAGTGCGTTCCTCATTTAAATTAGAACGGCAACCCCACTCTCCTTACGACTCTTGTTGGTGCCTTGAATTATGCTATTGAATGCTGGTCTGTCGTGATTAGCGGACACTTAGCTTATTCTCGTATTGCTGATAGTTCCTCATACATAAGTCAATAGGCATTTATTGCAACGAAGCCGGCAAAAATATAGATGATAAATATGCCACAGTGTTGTCCTCAAATGTACGTATCTCTCTTGAACTTGGTAAACTACTCCTAAATGCCGCTTAAGCTATTTTTTGCGTGTTGCAGGGCAATATTTTCACGAAGACGGCTTCAAGAACTACTCCTGGTGGTCCTTGTTTACGACAACGAACTACGAAGCAAACAAGCAATGCATGGAATTTCTTATGAGGGAAAAATCTGCTGTAAGCACCGAGTTGACTTGGACAGGACAATAATTATTCGAATAGTAAATTCGGTAAGGGTGGTTGGAATGCGTAGGGGCCATAGGTACGCCGTAAATTTCAGGCCATCGAAATAATGTGAAACTAGGTGAGGGCATCTTTGGATAGACGCTATATTGGGATCTTTAACTACCTAAGCTACTGTCTGAGAAATATGCAGACTTGAGGGGTCAAAGAGGTGGCGGGTTGGGTACGACGGCGGTGTTTTTGTTTTGCCGTCGGTTGGTTATCCTATTGGATGTGTAGTGGATAGGCTGCCAGAAAGGCAGTTCAGTCGCTTCGATTTCAGTTGCAATAGACGGTGTGCTATCAAAGCGCCCGCTTTCTTGTTGGACACGAAGTGCTTCGATGCATATCTATCTATCTATCTATCTATCTATCTATCTATCTATCTATCTATCTATCTATCTATCTATCTATCTATCTATCTATCTATCTATCTATCTATCTATCTATCTATCTGTCTGTCTGTCTGTCTGTCTGTCTGTCTGTCTGTCTGTCCGTCCGTCCGTCCTCAGTTCCGCCCATTCCAATAACGCAGGAGCGATGGATAATAGCAGTTGTAATATACAAATGCCCGTCCCTCTATGACTTCCCTGCTTTTGGACACGTTGGACTCGAAATCCAGCCAAACTGAAACCGACAGCGTAAAGCACAGTGCATAAATGTAAGCTACGTGTTCATTTATTTCATTTGTATCGTCATGTGCAATGCTTTCACGAATTCCTTACATTTCCCCAAATATCACTGACATTTCTCCAGCAAAATATAAAGTATCACGGGGCCCTGTTCAGTCCTATCAATGGTTTATTTTTTCTTTCAAGTTTCGAGAGGTTGCTGGAATACGTTTGGTCATTTCTCTACGGTTGGCAGTATTTAAAAATGCGAGGTGTTGTATCACACTTGTCGTAAGTGGTTCCTGCCGTCACTAAGCTGTCACCAAGCACGCACGCACGAGGTGCAGTTACTTATGCACGCTCTTTATTCTCGTTCAGTTCAGCCCTACGGAAGAAGAGATGACTGACCTGCTGTGGAGTGGAGCTGCGCTGCACGTTGCGCACAAGGTAAGGCAGTACATCTCAGGCGCTGGCCTCCAGCGTCGAAAGGAGCTGAAACGAATTAATGGGACTACCCAGAAGACAAATACTGCCGTTAAACACTCTTTCGGCACTAAATAGAAATCTGGGCATCATATCTTGTTCCATGCTTTTGGATCGTTGTCGATGTGTCAACTCGCGTGCTTAATAGAAGCCATCAGCGCGCTGCATTCAGTATCAGGGGCATCTTGTTACGTGGCCATGTTGAGTTCAGAGTTAGAAAAACTGCGTGTGAATAATAAAATCTGCTTACTAGTTGAGGCACGTGAACACAACGCTGTCAAGCATGTAACAGTAACATGTAACTCAACATTTGACAAAACTTAACAAAATGATTTGTTTATCGTTTTCACTGGATTCCGACGGTTAAGGATTCTACCTAATATGAATTATTGCAAGAAAGGTTGCTAGTTTATTCAATATAGTTCATAAGATCCGGTATAATTAAATGTATTGTGCCCTGGAAAATAGTTTGAATGGACAGGAAAGGTGTAAATGAAAAGTGAGCGTGATACAAAGCTTTATACATGAAACAATCTGATAGCTAGCACTACACTGGAAGCTCATCCGTAGATGAACAGAAACGACTTGCAGAATGCGTTAGATGAGAGTACAGTCGCGTCACAGCATAAGCTTCAAAGTTTCCAATGAGTTCTCCCGGTGCATATTATAGTATCTACACTGGTTGATAATTTTTCTGCTGGCGCATTACTGCTATTGCACGTGTATCCAGTCACAGGCGACGGAGCGAATAATTGCGGTAGTGAACTCGAAATTTCTTCAGCCGTCATCTTGTTTCCCACTCATCAAGTGCCAAGCCTTAATGAGGTTTTCCAGCGCTTACGTTTACTGACAAAAAATACAAACCGTCGCATTGCGGTAAACAAGGTATGCGGTGCTGGCTTTACCGTCACCAGGAACATAACCACTTGCCGTTAGTTCACTGTCGTGGTAAGCGATGTAGTTCCTATGGGCGTACTGAAGACACTCTCACGTAGTGCCTGTCCACAGGCGTTCCGCATCTTCTTGGGTCAGTACGCAGAGTGGCTGCAGAAGATTGCCGCCTCAAGGACCCTCTACACGCAGTCGCAGCTCTTTTTCCTCGGATTTGTTCTGGCGAGTATAAAGTATTTACATAGCAGTATATCTTAAACCTTTCGAATTACACGTACGCTCAGTAATGCAGAAATGATAACTGCTAATAATTCGGAAGGTCGAGAAAATCGGCCTGTTGTGAGGCTGAAAACGAGAAATCGATGTTCTTACATAAGTATCAGTGAAATTCTGTGAAAACAGTCACAGCATGCATTCCAGTGAGCATTGCATTCCTTGGCTAGCATGTGCGGCCATTCTACGCGTCCGCCCGTGTGCATTTTTTTTCTTGCTTCGTTTTGTGCCTATTCATCCTAGGAACAAGTGCCTGTAGTGCAGATTTACACAGTATTGTAACTGTTACGTCCTCATTGAAATCAACTATAAAAAAAAGAGCTGTACACCATATTTGTGTCCAGTGTAGAGCACAGTGCTCGCTGAGTTAATGCTACAGCATCGTGCGCCGTTAAGAAGAATACGAACACGTCCAGATTGGGAAATAAGAAACTGCCGTCTCTGGGCCGAGGCAGCAAATCGATCGACTACATTAAAGCAAGGAGCACTTCTGCAAGGGTGGCTAACTACTGCGCACATGTGAGCTCGTTCGCTTGTGTGCTCACGAAATCCTGACCGTCTGCGCCGCAATAGCAACACACTAGAATGATTAGCCCTCTATTGGAATCATCCTCTCCACGTAGACTACAGTAATCGTTGCCTCTGATATTTTGAACAATTCTCTCCGGAACCAAACACTAATCAGAATCGCCATCTCGAATTTGAAGAAAGCATTCTCAAATGCGTAACGTGCCACTCAGTAATAAAGACGGACATCGAGAGCGATGTCCTCACTAAGTTGTTTGGGTGCCCAAGCGAGCTTTCGACCTGTTCTTCGGAAGTTCAGTGGAAGACGCTTTGAAGTAAATTTTCTGGGTTGCTTCGACTTAGTTCGAGTAACTCAATTTTATGAATACACTATGCGAGAACATACTGTTGGTGTATGACACAAGGAGATTTACGCTATTACCTCAATTTTTCTTAAGTTTCGTATATAGGGAGGACTTTTCTCATAAAATACGAATCTCCCTGTTCTCGTTCTTGCAGAACAGATGTACCTCCTCCCTGCTGCACGCACCTCTTACTGCCAAAGCCATGAACGAGCGGTGAGTTATCAAACCAAGGTGTACTTTCTCACGACCCTTCCTACAAGCAGCTAAGTTGCTGCAATGTTGCGCCTGCGAAGCGTCAGTTGTGGCAGTTAACGCGATATCCTAGACATTTAGTCCTGGCCTTTTTTCTTTAGTTCTTGTATGTTAGTAACACATTAAGCATTGCAGTGCAGTGCAACGGGAATGACGTTCTCTTTTCTGACGGTAGTTTATTTTGTGGCACAACATACCCATGTTAGCCATGCCAGATAGCTTTTTAAGCACTCCGCGCACCAGAAAGTGCAGTAGGCGCGTAGCACGTCGCTAATGAATGTGCAGTTACTGATGAAGTTGGCGACACGCGCATGAAATTTTAGACGAGTTAAGCACAATTGACGTCAGACTTGTACAGTTTATGAATGCTGCAGCTACAGATGTCTCGTGCCGCTTGGCTCAAACGAACTCTTCTCGGCTGAATAAGGGCTTCGAGAAGTTTTTGTTGAGTGATGGCGAAGTTGTTTTTTTTTTTTTTTTTTGTTACACGAAAGTGCTTTATGCCGGGGTCCGCCAAGAAATCACGGACGTACTTCCTGTAACGGAAGGTGGATCTTTGAAGAAACGAACTTCCATTCACACTTCAAAAGTTCCACCCAGGCGGACTCGAAACCACCTTCAACCGGGATTTGACGAAAAGAGCTTGATGCTCTGCCGATACACCACCGCAACATCGCTGATGCACGGAACCGATTGGCCTTACAGCTTCACTATAGCCTTTAGAAGTTGCATTTAATTGTCGTCCGGTTAAAGTAAGGGTGTTTAGTATAGTGAACTATGGTATAGTGGCATGGTATAGTATACTATGGTATAGTATACTGTGGTAGTATACTATAGTACTATGTATACATAGTATACATTGTATACATAGTATACTATGTATACTATAGTATACTGTCGTATACTATACCACTATACTATGGTATAGTGGTATAGTATAGTGAACTATGGTGTTTAAGAAGCAAAATTACTATTAAATTATCATTGTCTCCCTTATACTGCGCTCTTGGTTCGCTTAGGTTCGCTGGGGTGGTACCGCCATCTAGGAACGATAGAGCGAAGCAGACTGCCGTGCTAATTCGCGCCTGTAGTCAGCGCTTCAGTAGTCTTCGCGCCTCGACCGCCGCTAGAGTTAGGGACATGGCGGCGTCGTGGCTGTGAGTTCTTCGGGCGCAGTACGAACACGGCCGTACAAAATTTGCCTTGCGTGGCCAGGTGTGTGAAGCTGCGACGCGCACTGCTCCAGAATCGCAGGGACGGCCGTCGACAAGCAAATGATTGTCATTTCGTTGCAATGGGCTGTGTTTTCACAAAACTATCCTCTGACAACCCGTTCGGTTTCGCTTGCAAGGTGTCAGCGGACGCTCCTTGTTTATGGCAGGTTTGCGCAGAGCTCTGGCGCGTGCAATTCAGTGTTTCCAGAGCAATGTGAGTCGTTCGAGAACTTTCCCTCCTGTGTAAATGTCAAGGATACCTAAGCCACGTCGAGGAGACGCTGATGTCTACATGTAACGTGTTTTCATGTTCACAGTACCTTAGCGACCTTCTGCCCCTCGATTCGCCAGATTGCCGATTCCACAACTTCGCGAAGACAGGTTTCACTTTCGTGTTATACCGATTCCTATGACAGGGGGATCAACCACATTTTTGTATACATATAGGAGTGAAACAAGTTCATCGGTAAATGCATCGATAAACACGAGTTCATGCCTGATGGTTGCGTCTCCAATTATAAATTGTTAACTGCACGAAATTTATATGGTGCATGCATAATTCCTGCCTTCTTTCGACGAGTGTCATTTAAAACAAAATAAATAAAGCGTCCAAAAAGCTAGATCATGATTTGCCCGCTGCGCCATGTAAATGTGTCCAGTACAATTTAACTCGTAACAAAATGGGTAGAGCAAACACCACTTTATTTTCACATAGTGTTCAGCGTGCCATATCACCCCAACAGGTAAAGGCAGGTCGCATATTCAAGCGGTGCGGTCATCGCGATAGATTAATTTTATTCGTCGCTGATATTCATCTATCTATACTGAAAATGCCTATATGTGTGACAGCAGTTATGCTAAAGTGAAGCAACAACACTCCATTACGATCCTCCCTTTCACGAAAGCCGATCAGCTAGGGTTCGAGCGTGCATTAACGATTCTGGCCCATTGCGAACATTGTTGCTGGCATACAACAAAAATTTCCACGTTTCTGAAATTACGTCACTGAAGCAGCGCTCTAGTTTCCTGGTACCTGCGCGACATGGCGCCTCCAACATAAAGGCGGTCGTGGCCGACTGCACGTGGAATTTGCTGCGCGCTTATATCGCAGAAATCGTGCCATATGATCGGTACGTACGCTACATTTATGGCTGAAATGGTCTCAGACACTCGGCTGACTGTACCCTGCAGTTTAATCGCGCGTGCATGCTTAGCTTGCAATCGCACCAAATGACAATGCCACTGCATTAAGTACCGTGGAAAAGGAGCGACGATGTAAGCCAGATGTCATGAAACTGACTACTTTGGACCAGCGAGAGACAGACCAATAGAAAGCAGAGCACGTCCTACCGAAGCAGGAGAATCCACACCGAGAACTGTACAGCCGGTTAACTCGAGCTGTACGCGGTTAACTCGAACGCACCATAGTGTGGCCTGCATCACTTGGAGTGATGCTAGTGCAGCGTCATTATTATTTCGGCAGCAGCGCCCACCGTAGCGCGACGCTGGCCTCAGCCCAAGTGGTCCAGGCCACTGTACAGACCGTTCGAGATAACCGTGCTAGCGGCTGCACCTTTCGATCTGATGTCGCAAGTTAGCGGGCTGAAAAAGATGCGTGCGAGTCGGACGAAACCTATCGTACACAAACGGGATGCCGTGCACCGAAGTGAATCTGCAAGACTGCTTGTGGTTTGCTAGGAGTGCACCTTGAGCCGCGGCGGAAAGCGAGTTCCCAAAGCGGTAGCTTAGAGCCACCCGATCTCATATTTGCAAGCTTCTGTGGATGCTCGCGGCATTTACTGTAGGCTGTGCCCTCGTGTTACGCGAATTGCACGATCTCCCACTGGGGGTTTGCTAATAGCCAATAACGATCGTTCTCGAGGTGGAGTGGACCAGAAATCCATAGGGGTCAGCGCCGTTACACGCATTTCAATGGCCGCGATGTCGGCCCATTACAAATCGCACTGTGCAAGTTCATTTACAAACTGGTTTAGCAGGTACTGGCAGGCGAGTCGCTTGCCGAAGATTGAAGTAAGAGCGGCGCGTATTGATGGGCGCAGTTGTTTTTCAGGCAGAGAGAGAATTTTCATCCACCTGACGGCTACGAGGTTAATGACTCCTAATTTCCAGTCCGTGAAACTGTTCTATTTTCTAGTTGTTTACATGTCTTGCGCTTAGTCTGGTGGGGTTGTTGGCCTTTCCGTATGATTGTAGTTTTCAACTGAAGCGTTGCGCACAAGAACAAGGACACACAAGAAGGAACACGAAAGGACAAACGAAAAAAAAAAACGCTTCGTTTCTTCTTTTGTGTTCCTTCTTGTGTCCTTGTTCTTGTGCGCAACGCTTCAGTTCATCATGATTCACAGTAAGCCCAAGTTGAAATCCTCCTGAAGATGGTTTTCAACATAATGCCCCTTATTTTTATCTATTTTCCTTTTCCGCGAATGCATGGCTTCTCTTAAGCAGCACACAAGAGCATGCTTTCAGCAACACTAAAACCCTACATACAAGGAAAAGACTCTACGGTGCCTTATTTTGTCCTTCCTTGCATCCCAAATGGACACTGCTGTTTGATGATGTTCTTGTATTTCTCAACGTCCGACGAAGCTTAAAATGCTCATTGAAGTCATATTTTATACTTGTATTATGACTGCTCTCCATAAAACAGGGACAAACCACTTGTTTTTTTTTTTTCTATAATCTCACTCTGTCCTTCCCACCACTTGCAGCGACTGGGTGAACCAAGTGGCACAGCAGGGCACCAACTTCCGCAAAGCCTTCCGGTGTCCAGGACCGGCATCGTGCCCCTTTTGGCGTCTTGAGGAGAACGACTGCTGGGACGAGAGCGAGAGCACGTCGTCATGGCGCACAGTGGCAGAAACTGCTGGACGACTCGCTCATGGACGTATAGATACTGCGCTTCACTACATTGCTGTGGCACAATAATATCGTGTTTATTTTGCGAAAGACAGTACGTTATTGTATGGCCGCGCACAGATAACGAAAAATGCGCGTAGATTACGAGAAAAATTTTTAAAAATGCGTGTGCCTTTAGTCCGATTAGAATATTAAAGGAGTAGAAGGTAAGTAACAGGACGTTAATAGCCACTTCTCTAAATAACCTAAGTTGTGCAGAGGTTGTGACTGTTTCAGAAGAATAAAATTGGCAGATCCCACGTGCAGTGGGAATCAAGGAAATGCGAAGCACGCATCAGGAACGTAAAATGGATTTGCATTGTTGTCTCGATATATCGAGTTTGGTACATATGAAGTTTACGAAATGACCGCAAGAGCACCAAGACTGTGGCACGTAAACCATGCCTCTCATGACACGCATGTCATGATTCTAATGTTATGACCTGTCATTTATGTTCATCATGCAGTCGTGTTGTGGCATACCAATTTTCGTGCACATCCCGTTGGAGAAACGCGCGGCATGTAAATCATGTCGCTCATGACATGCATGTCATGGCTTTCATGTTATGACCCGTCATTATGTTCATCATGTAGTCATGGTGTAGCATACCATTTTTCGTATACATCCCAATAACGAAACGGCCAGGAGAGCACGAAGACCACTGCATGTCTATCATGTCGCTCATGACACGCATGTCATGATTTTCGTGTTATGACCAGTCATTTATGTTTGCCATGCAGTCATAGTGTGGCATACCAGTTTTCGTACACATCTCATTAACGAAACGTCCAGGAGAGCATGAAGACCGTGGCATGTCAATCATGTCGCTCATAGCATGCATGTCATGATTTTCATGTTATGACCTCTCATTTATGTTCGTCATGCCGTCATGTTGTGGCATGCCAATTTTCGTATACATTCCGCTCACGAGACCCGTGGCATGCAAATCATGTCGCTCATGACATGCATGTCATGATTTTCATGTTGTGACCTGTCATTTATGTTTGCCATGCAGTCATATTGTGGCATACCAATTTATACATCCCATTAAAGGGACACTGAAGCGGTTTTAAATTTTCGAATTTAATGAAAATTCGGAATCCGCGACCTTTTATAACATACGTACGGTGTTTTTTTTCGCGATATTTAATTAAACAACAGCGATATGAGCGCCCAAACTTGGTCTGAGGGAACGCCCCACGGCGAGCGCGGAGAGTAGGTGAGGAGGATGACAGAGAGTGAAACCAACACCCTCTAGAAAAATATGAAGGCCTTAGTTCTTTTCCCTTTCCACTCGCGCTACGTCAGCAGATGGGGCGGACGCATGAGGCGGCGAGCGCATTTTGCGGTTTTGCCCGTCGCCGCGACACGATGCATCTGCGCGTCCGGATCGCGCTGGTGCGCGTTCATCGCGCGTCTCCAGAAACTCATTCGCCGGCGCGTAAGTACAGTCGTACAACCTCTCTTGAACAGCGTTCCATATCTTTTTTTTTTTCAATCCGCCCCATCGTGTGACGTCACGCGAAGAGAGCTAAGGCCTTCATATTTTTCTAGAGGGTGTTGGTGAAACGCGGAGGAGTGACGTCATCGTGAGGGCGAGCAGGGTAGCTGCATTGGTTTCCGGATTTTGTTTGCGGACAGCGCTGTGTCAGTAGAGGAGCTTGTGTTGGTTTCTGGGCACCGCACTGCTTTGTCATGCGCTGATATTTTTTCAGTAACAAGTTCTCCGAGTGTGTCGCATATATTGCCTTTGCTGCGGCCTACGTACTGATTTCACGAAGTCGACTTGCTATACCGAGCTTCTGTGTGTCCTTCAGCTGCGAAATCTACGTTTGCGGAGCAGCAGCATTTCACAAATTTTCTCAAGATTATATGTCCACTTAGTGGGTCATTGCTGTTAGGAAAGAGAGAAAGTTCAGTCCTACAAGAGCAAGTGTGCTATGTTCGAGGCGCTTCCTAGAGAGCGACTACGCGCAAAAACCATCTCGAATATAATCGGCACGCTAGTTTAAATATTCAATAAGTTGTTTCTAACATATAAACGAGCCCTTGACCCATTCCATTTCGTTATATATATATATATATATATATATATATATATATATATATATATATATATATATATATATATATATATATAATCACAACTGTAATCCCTTCTAGTTAAATAGGGTGATGTCAAAAGCACACCACTTCCGCAAATGCGGTGTCCTGTACCAAACCATACGCGAGGTCGAAATCGCAGCGCAAAAATTCAGGGACCTGTCTTCTTCTCTTTTTTTTTTTTTTTTTTGCATAAGAGGGTCTGGCTTCTCTCGTTGGTCATAACATTGAGCAAGTCAAAACTAGCCAGACATAATGACGCACAACATGAAAATTTAAGCGTTAATCATGTTACATGCAAATGTACGCGCTAAGTTTATGCCAGATTGAAAACAGCGTCGGTCGCACCGTCGACCTAGCTATGCCCGCGTCATACTCATGGGCTGTCAGCGAGGCCTTCATGAAGGCGCGCTGTTCCCACGTGCTTGTCGCAAGTGAAGGGGTGCTCTTATTGAATTATGTTCGTGCGAAACAAAAGAGAGTCATGAAAAGTTGCTTATGTTGTAGTTCTTATCGAGAATGCGAGGTCTTGCGAGTGATGTACTGCGTGATGAGCGCTGTACCTGGACAGAACCTACACGCCGCTCACTCGATCGGATGCTTCATTGCACATTTATTGAATTGCGGTGTGTGCACATGCTCGAGCACACGGCACTGCATGTGGAGCGGTGTGGATACCAGGCGATCGCGATCCACGTATCGCAGTACGGCTAGGCCACTGCGATGGTGGCCTGTCGTCTGCAGCGTTTGATGCAGGCGACCACATGTAACTGTACCACAAACTCATCGTAATTTCTACAGTTAGCCATAATAATAGTGATATGCTTAGATAGAGCACGAAAAAGAACTGATAAAACGCACACGGCCGGTCGGCGCACGCGAACTATCAGAGCCGTGGCAGTCAGCCCCTCCGAGACACTCACGATGACGTCATGAAGCTCCTCAACCAATCGCAGGCAGCGAGAAGGTTTTCGTTGCCGCCCATGACGCGCGCCACGCGTTTTTGCCAAAATAGGGTCATGTCATTTGCTCAAGTTTATGCCCATTTTCGATCTGATTGTCGCGTTCCTCGCACGAAAAATGATTAAATAGCATTATAACCTCAATTTTTTTAAAAAGTGCTTCAGTGGCCCTTTAACGAAACGGCCAGGAGAGCACCAAGACCGCGGCTTGTAAATCATGCCGCTCATGACATGCATGTCATACTTTTCATGTTGTGCACTGTCACTTATGTTCGTCATCTAGTAATGTTGTGGCATACAAATTTTCGGATGCATCCCGTTAACGAGACGACCAGGAGAGCACCAAGACCGTGACATGTAAATCATGCCGCTCATGACATGCATGTCACGCTTTTACGTTATGATCTGTCATTTATGTTCGTCATGAAGTCATGTTGTGGCATACCAATTTTGGTATACATGCCATTAACGAAACGGCCAGGAGAGCACCAAGACCGTGGCATGTAAATCATGCCGCTCATGACATGCATATGATTTTCATGTTATGACCTGCCATTTATGTTCGTCAGGCAGTCATGTTGTGCCATACGAATTTTCGCATACACTCCACTAGCGAAACGGCCAGGAGAGCATCAAGACCATGGCATGTAAATCAGGCCGCTCATGACATGCATGTCATGATTTTCATGTTATGACCTGTCATTTATGTTCGTAATTCCGTTACGTTGTGGCATACCGATTATCGTAAACATCCCAGTAGCGAAACGGCCAGGAGAGCACGAAACCGTAGGCGGCTAGATAGATAGATAGATAGATAGATAGATAGATAGATAGATAGATAGATAGATAGATAGATAGATAGATAGATAGATAGATAGATACGGTCAAACTCGCCGAAGTTCGCTAAGAAATGCTTCGCATTTAAAACATGCATCGCTATTTAACAGCGAAGCTGTTTAGCACGTCGTTCCTTGCCTGGCGAACCAAAATACTCTCATCATTATTACCTCAGGTACTATGAATGCTCGTGCGCTTCTGTGCAATGCTCAATGCGTGGCGTTCGCACGCGCGCTTCCCTTGCACACATGACCTCAGCCCATTACTACACTGGCAAAAGTATGGCTGGCGGCCGCAAGCCGAAGATAAAGACGACAAAGACAGTGTGCGCCGTTTTGTCGGGTGCACAGGCGTCTCGAAAAGCTACGCGTTTGTGCGTAGCTTCGGAGCGCTTCCTCTCGTGGCGCGAAGCTATGCACAAACGCATAGTGTAGCATAGCAAAGGGGTGGGACGGCATCAAGCCGATGCCACACGTGCCGTGTCTGCGGCCGTGTGTGGTTCGACGCAAAAGTCTTTATGCAGAGCTCGGTGCGAAACTTTGAGGAGCTCTCCCTGGGTCTCGCAGTGCCTTGCAACACGTTTCCCGAAGCCTCGGACCACGAGGAAATGCGGATGTGCTCAAGAGAATCCCAAGCCAGCTATGTGCTTCGCTAACCTCGCGGCGCTAGTGAAAGCTTCAATAATTTTTTATGCCTCAACCAACATAGCACATGTCAACGCAAGAAACTTAATGAGGCAAGCAAAAACACTCCGTACAAATGGTTAACCAGCGAAGCTGAAATGTGCTGCCCCGGTGTTTAGCAGTAGGTTCAACCCGACACAGACGTCGCAGCCGAAGCCAAAGTGCCGCTGGAGAAACTCGCCGAAAGCGGGCGTTCACCCCGGCGAACGCGCTCCCGCGCTCATCACGTCGACGCTGCTCTGCCCGCAACGCCGCTTCTTCGGCGCGCCGTTGTTGCAAGCGTTTGACATCGCGAGCTAACTCGGCGGCGTGGTTTGCAGAATCCGCCCACCACCGGCGCTTGAATTCCCGTTCGCGATTGAGCGCGGCTTCGAAGGCTGCCGGATCGTCGGTACGCAGTTTCTGCCGGCACTCGGCCTCGCGGGCCTGTTCTCGTGCCCGGACTGCAGCATCCGCCCGGCGAATGCGAGTTCTCTCACGTTTCCACTGTCGGCGCTCATATAAAGTTCTCCGCTGTTCGGGAGTTCGTAGGATCCATGGCTTACCCATGTGGAAACTCTCAGTCGAAACTGATGCGCGCGTGCTCGGCGCCACGGCTGCGACGGGATGGACGACGTCACTCACGGCCCAGCCAATGGCACGCGAGCTTGGGTACGACGCTCAGAACGACGTAACTGATAGCACAGCCAATGGAGGCCGCTCGTGACAGAGATGCCGAGCGGTTTTTCGTTTCTGTTGTTGTTATGTGGGGTTTAACGTCCCAAAACCAGCTCTGATTATGAAACGCCGTAGTGGAGGGCTCCGGAAATTTTGACCACCTGGGGTTCTTTAACGTGCACTGACATCGCACAGCACACGGGCCTCAACATTTCGCCTCCATCGGAATGCAGCCGCCGCAGGCCGGGATTCGATCCCGCGACCCTCGGATCAGCAGCCGAGTACCATAGCCACTAGACCACGGGGCCGTTTTTCGTTTCTCCTAACCATATACAGCATTCGCTGTAAAAGGCGTCATCGACGGATTTCCAGCACGAATTTCCTGGGAAATCCATATCAGTTTATTATATTCACACGTCTTATTTTCTCAAAATACGTACATTCATCGCGCCATTAATTTAGCAACGTTAATTGCTAACAAGCAATATTTTCCTTGCGATAGGGGAAAGAAAATTACGAGATTATCGCTTCCACCTGACGCTCACCCAATCCCGTTAGCCATGCATTAACTTGAATGGATTTAATTTTGCACCTTGGCACCAGTGATCGCTGGCGCAATTCTATAACTGCAGCGCTTTAGAGAGCTGAGTTAAAAAGTGCATTTCAGCGCATAGCTAGGAAGGGGAGTTGCTCAAATAAAGTCAGTCACTCCAGAAGAAGGAGAAGCAGCTTTCCGGGTGAGGCACTTCCGCTTTGTTCAAAAGGAACTGCGGAAGCGCCTCACTGCATTGCACGCACACTGCACTGCACTGCAGGCACTGCAGTGCAGGCATACTGCAGCTGCACGTTGTTCCTGCTCGTAGAGTTCAGATACGCATGCAAGCGCGCTTTTCATCCATCGCGACTAGTCATTCGCCGCAGCTCTTCGTCTACGCAGCTGAAACACCATCGAAGACGAGGAAGAACGAAGCGGCTAGGCCTACAACGCGACGAGAGCACGGCGTGACCTCTAAAGCAATGTGCAAACATAGGCCTCCTCCAGCGGAAGGCAGCTAAGAGATTCTAGTCTTTCTAGAAGTACCCTTTGCGGGGCTAGTTGGTGAGGCACCTTGAAAGGAAGGGCGCAATATTGGACACCACCAACTAAAGACAACGGGAGGAGTGCCTCTCCTTTCGTGATTCTGGCATGTTGGCAGCTTCAAGTGCTGCGTGTAGGCACTTCTGCGCGTGTTCTGTAACAAGATGATGCTGATGATGATGATCGCGGTTCATTTAAGGAAAGGGCAGCGCCGCTGGCCCAGTTGTCCGAGCCGAGGGACGCGTCTGGAGACTGAGAGAAGGCGCGTTCGATTCTCGCCTAGGCACCCCGCAGAAAATAATTGCGTTTAGGTTGATGCTCTTCGAAATTCCCAATATATATATATATATATATATATATATATATATATATATATATATATGTGTGTGTGTGTGTGTGTGTGTGTGTGTGTGTGTGTGTGTGTGTATACAGGGCCTGACGACACCGGTGAAGATGACATTCAGGTGTCCATATAGTTGCTATCACGATGATATTTACGCTGTTGCGGTATTTGTTGATCGATGCTAGCAACCTAATACAATTTAGCTGTGGATGACCGAGTTGAATAGATACCCGACGGCTAGATAAGAAAAGTGGCAGTTTAAACATGCGTAATTATCGCACTCAACAAACTATCAAAAGACGCGGCTCACCATTAAACTTCCCTAAAACACGCCATTTGTCCTCCCCAGTAGTTTAAATTTGGCGCTTTTGAAATTAGAGCAATAGCCATCGGACTATTCCTCCTGCATAAACATCAACTGAGCAGTTTACTGTGTAGCTTCTGCTACGTGGCAACTAACATCGCGCCTTCTCTTGAACGTAAAGAGACGAACAACCATCACCGTCACCGGTTCAGCATTCTAAACAATACACGTTTTCATGGAAGTGATAGTTTTAACTGGCACCCTTTCCAAGTGTCCTTACGACTTTTGACGATGCGCAGTGTGGTGTATGCTTTTTCTATTTTTTTTTCAGAATAGCTTTTTAATTGTGTTCACATGACCATAGCAGGCTTTGTTTCTCTAATTCGCCTCGGAAGACATTTTCTGCGTCGCCAAAAACTAATACTGAAATGCTAGTTTAACAGATAGTCCTTCCATTGAAAAACCGTTTTTCTTCATTAAAGTCCGCTTCATTTTCTCTACACACAGTTTTTCGTGCACTCGCTTATATGGTCACACCAACCTGAAATCTCAAAAAGGAGCTACAGCTTTAATCATGGAAGTCTAATCGAAATTACAGAAACAACTTTATCCAACCAACATATCTCTCTCTTCATTTTCTTCTCTTTCCTCTAAATTTTACTCCACAGAAATCATCCACAAGTATACTATCAGCATTTTCTTAAACATAACAAAGCTTTAATCTGATGCAGGACCTGCGGCTAATCGAACGGATGAAATACTTTCTTTCACGAGCGCTATAGGGTACTGTGCGGAGCATCTCTTGCTCGCGGATATCTCACGCGTCCGGCGTCCGCACACTACGCATGCGCGACTCTCCCTTCCCTCTCTCCAACAGCTGCTGCAATAAATAAGGAGGGGGTAGAGAGCGCGCGCGCGGCGTCCGTCCGCACTCACACTACGCATGCGCAACTCTCCTCTCCCTTCATCTCTCTCCAACAGCTGCTGCAGTAAATAAAGCGGGTAGAGAGCGCGCGCGCGCTTCGCTTCAGTAGTATCTCCTCCTTCTCCGATGAAAGAAGTTGGTGGTGGTGTGTGATGGAAGCAACAGTTCCGCCAGCGAGGGGGTTGACGCAAGTACGCATCAGCATCAACCCACGCCGCGGTGGTGTAGTGGTTAAGGTACTCGGCTGCCACCCAAAATACGCGGGTTCGATCCCGGCCGCGGCGGTCGCATTTTCGATGGAGGCGAAAATGCCAGAGGCCCGTGTACTGTGCGTTGTCAGTGCACGTTAAAGAACCCCAGGTGGTCTAAATTTTCCGGAGCCCTCCACTACGGCTTTTCTCTCCTATCTCTTTCACTCCCTTTCCCCCACCCCCCACGGACGCTTAGCCGTGCTCCCTACATGGGCTGCAGAAATTAGCGTCCTTTCCTCAACCAAACCACGATCATCATCACACTCTGAAAACAGTCACGCGATGCGCGGTAACGAACCAAGTTAACAACGTAATAACACGCAAGGTTCACCGCAAAGGTAACACCGAAAACACTGCAAACCTGTAAACACCGCCGTTAAATGCACCGTTGAAACTCCTAGCGATGCTCCGCATCACCCCATGGTCCCCTTCGGGGAAATGCTGTAATTTTTCTTTTCGCTAGTTTGGCCCTAGCGTGCTGCACGACAGTTCCCGAACTAATATATCCAAGAAAGCAGGAAGCATCGAATATAGAGATAAAGCCAGGTACTTCAGCAAAATGTCAGCCTATACCTACAAGGCTCCGCGCTTTAATACCGAAGATTACTCATTTGGATGACGAGACAGGTAAACCTGTATCGGCGCCAATAATGGCGTGTATGGTGCTCTGCATCTGCCTTTGGTACGTCGCTATTAGAAACGACACATAAAGCTTCGGCATAACAGACATTACAGCTCCTGTGATCTAGTGAACGACCATTAAGACCAACTCTGAAGGCATACTATTTGTAACTTGTTCGGAAAGTAACCAGGCTATATGTTATGGTGTCTTTCATATGTAGCCGCAACCGTTATTTTAACAATGCTTTTTTAACACAAAATTGTTTTATGCTCGGGGGGGGGAGTCCACCAAGAAGTCTTTGCCGTACGTCCGTAACGGAAGTAGCTTTTTGAAAAGTGCACACCAATTTGAGACTGAAAATGTATAACCCGTTGGGATTCGACCCAGCAACCAGCCAGGGTGCGACGGTATAAGATGGAAGCTCTACTTACTACACCGCATTACAATTTTCATCTAGTTGTCTGGTTTAAGCAAAGGTATTTAGCACGTAAAAGTGCTCTTAACATCGCCTCCTTTTCACTGCAATCTTGGTTCTACTGGTGGTACCGCCACCTAGGAACGATAGAGCGAAGTCGTAAATTTTGTTAATACCCGCGCCAGCAGTTAGCGCTTCAGTAGTCCCAACGCCTCTATCGCCGCGCAGGCTTCGACATCCTGCTGGTGCGTTGCTCGAGCCATGGCCGCTACATAATTTGTCTTGTGTGACGTCTATGATAGTCAGTTGCGATGCGACGCGCTCTACTCCAGGAACGTAATGACGGCCGCCGAAATGATGCGCGTTTCGCACAGCGAAGTGTGCGTTCACAGAACGATCCGTTGACAAACAGTTCGGTTTCGCTTGCAACGTTTCTGCGTTTGCGAACGCTCCTGACTTATGGCAGCCTTGCGCAGAGCGCTGGCACGTACAATGCAGTGTCTCCGGCGAAATATGAGTCGTTCGACAACTTTCGCTTCTGCGAAACTGTCGAGAATGCCTGTGCAGGGTCGAAGTGCCGCTGGGTGTGTCAATGCAAGGGGTTCACAAGTATGGAGTATCCAACCCATCTCCCGCACAACGGAATAGGATTTCGTGACTAAAGGGATCATCCGCTACGCTCCGACTAATACGCTACGAGCAGAAGAAGGTAAGTGGCCGTAATTATATGCGGAAATAGTTATAATTGTAAACACGGAGTGCGTATTGCTTGCGTAAAGTTTATTGCTGCAACGAGCCCGTTGGGGCATCCTACTGGCTGCCCTGCAGATGCAGTATCGGCGAATGTACCGAAATATACATGTTTCAAGAAGCAAACCAAACGTTTGTTGATATAATACGCATTTTAATGCAACACTTCTGCTCACGTGGATGCACCTTGACGTAGCATATAAGACAAGAATGCATGCGACGCCCAATTCCGACTGAGGTGATGACACGGCGTATATAAGTAAACAACCAAGTGTGGCAGCATGCGACCGCCTCCGTTGTACCCTACGTGCTTTTGAGTACATTCTTAGGAATACGTTTTCTGTTAAGATCGGCTATCAGCGATGCCTTTATATTCGTGCAACGAGTTTGGCTTTAAATCCCTCGATGAATGCACACGCGTTGCCGCATGTTCTACCGAATGTAGGCTGCATCGAATGCGATGAATATCTTACGGTGACCAAAATGTACAGCCGCGTTTTACATATCCAGAGTCACAGTCCCAACGCGGCAGCCTGCGACGAGTTTGAGGCCAAGGACTTCGTGGTCCCGCCGGCCTTGTACCGTAGTTGCCTGTACCTGCTGTACGATCTGAAGAAGAGCATTATTATGCTCATGACCGCAGCGATGACGATGACAGACAGGACGACTCCTATCATCTCCCAGACGGTGTCGGGGCGAATGTTGCGTAACATCTCGTCTTGCGGTGGCTGCGGGAAATAGAGCGTGCGATGATTAAGAAACACTCAGTTTTTAAGTGACTAGCGCCAATCGTTCGCTAAGCCGCTTTGGATGAACTTTCTAGAAACGCTATTGGCGGCATATCATGTGTCATGTTGCCCTGTCCGCCGCAATGGATTAAATATACAGTGGCTATTGCCTCGGAACAGCTGACAACGAGTTCTGTTTTCTTCCCGGCCTTAGCGGCCTTGCTTCAGATGTGGACGAAATGGTACTCGTGCATCATACAATGGGCACACGGCAATGACCCCAGGTGCAACAGTGTTTCACACGCTTGATCTACGACGCGTTCTGTTCAGTGCCGGTCGCAACTTTTGGGTATCACTGTCATTACCTAGGAAATAACTCACTACGAGCATTAATACTTGGCTTCGCCTCCCCTATACGTTCTCCTAATGGTGTTCGCAACGTCCTGTGTCGTTTTTTAGCGTGTTGGTGCAGGCCGTTGTGTTCCCGTCGAGGAGCGGTTCGCAATAAATCTGAATCACGGGAAGGGACAGTAGAATTTAACTTGTTCTGCTATGAAATGGTGGGAGCGACTTGCTGGACCACCCACGTGTTCTTTACGAGTGTTCCACTTCTCCTTTACTCCAGACGTGGTTGAACCAAGCTCGTTCGGCAGCAAATATGGATAACCGTTTGGAGTCTTGCTACGTCTTGTTACCCCCGGCCCCCCACATATCGCTACACTGCACGCCTTGGCGTCTTGGAACATGTTTCGTACCGTCACTGTCGTCCTTCGTCTTGCTGCGTGCGGCAATGGTGCAGCCGGCGAGGCATCACCGGAGCTGGCCGCAGGTGCGGCCCAAGAATACGGCCCTGCGGGGAGCCTTGCAACCGAAGCTACAGGGGAAACTTGTCCTTCCACAGCGTGTGGAATCTGCGCGCATTTAAGGAGAGATCACCAGAAACTTACTAAAGTGCACTGGCCTCTGAACCGAGGCGAGATTTCTTCGTAAAGGTGCGACTTCTTCCCAATTACCCAGCAGATTTGAGAAGGAATGGTGGGACTAACGTCGGTCATAGCAACATTATCGTGAGGGCATGAGGACATGCGCGCTTTGGATTCTGTGGGCGGGTTGTGCGAAAGTGCTTGCACTTCCCTCAACCCACAGCCGCAGGAGGTGTAAACTCAGGGGCAAGAAATGAAACTGGCATCGCAAGGAAACAGTGAGCAACATTACTAATGGGGCTGTCGGTGTAACTGTTAGCATGAATGTTTGTTGTGAGAAACCTGTACCATACTCTTCATTCAAGCCTTGATTGGCTGTTTCGTCCCCTTTTTTGGTCATTCATTCGTGCATAAGGAATGTCTGCAAACGCACAAAAATATGCCGCGCAGAGGTTGTTATAGGACTGTTGAAATAACGACGGAATGTTCTACTGCATTTGCGTATTAAAGTTTGGTCATATTGGTAATTTGAGGTAATTTTGGTCAAAATATATGGTGACGGGCCTTTTCTCGGAGCTTAAAGGCGGGCAACAACTGTGTATGGCAAAGTAAATGTGGAGCTATATCTTTTACGATGTTCTCAAACAGAGAAAAGGGGCTTCACTGTCTAATGGGCCAAGGATTTCTGTAGACAAATCTAAAAGAAATGGCGTCGAAAAAGCTGACACTTCTGCTACCCCATAATAAAACAACAAATTAATCACCGTAGTTTCTTCCGTGGGCATAATCAGAAGCGATCATTTTCACAGAAGAGCATCTACCGAGAATGCTCCTCGAGAAAAATGCTGGCCAACGTTTTTAAAGGACTGAGGAGTCTGCCATGCACAGACACCTGCTAGTTTTATACGCACATTGCAGCTTTCTTAAAGGCGACCTTATTTTTTGCAGTAGTGTACTAGAATTAAGTTTTCGGAGATGTTCGATGTAAACTTTAATCCGCCGAACTGAACGCATCACCCCCTTTGCGGGGACCATGAATCCTTGTGATAGATACTCACGCCTTTCCCGGTTGCCTGAAGTGGTACGACATTCCGCTGCTCCATGTGGTAGCCGAAAGCGCTGCTTGGCGAAGCAGTGTCTGGTTTCTTAGTAGTTGACCTCTCGCGTGGTGACAACCTGACAGCGTCGGCGGAAAACGCACGCAAGCCTTCATGCTGGCGTCCGCTTGGCGGCTGCATCTCCGCCAACTTCGCAGGACTGGTGACGGGAGCGGGTAAGACGGAGTAGGTCGCACGCGATGCCGACGGCTTTGGAATTCCTGCTAGCGTTCCTTCGGAGCACTTGTACGCTTTTGCCGTTCTCCACTTGGGGATGCCATCCCAGGCGGTCGACCAGCATGAGTTGCAATTGGCGCCATTGCAGATCCAGGTGGGAGATTTCCTGCGACAGTTGATTGTTGGTTGGTTGGTCGGTGCCGTTATTACATCTGTGGTACCGATCACAGTTTGACTGACGGTGGAAGTGAAGCAGCGTTACTCTGAAGTGCACGGTCTGAATGCAGGGGTAATGCGATTGCCTTTCGCACCGATGCCCACTAAAAAAAATCAATTGCGCCTCACGACTGTTATTCTTCCTGGCCGTGAGGGCAAGTGGTATGACATTCCGGTCGCATTCAAACAAGGAACATTTGAGGAAAGGCTCACCGTGCGATCGATTGGGTGCAGCTCTCGATGTCTCGCTGGTAAGGACTATCCTCTGAGTTAGGACTCGGAGGTATTAGAGGGGGAAAATTACGACCAAAAAAAATGGCACCTCTGCCAACAAAGAATCTTCTTCTTCTAATCCTTTCTGGAATGGCACATAGCCATTACAATGGATTACTAAGTGTAAAGTTACCTCTGATAAGAATTGATCTGAGCTTGTTTTAGTTCCTACCATAAATTTTATGAGGTTGTTGTAAAGAGTAATTCTTCTTAATCTGCCCAATATTGTGGCTCATATTAAATACCCGGAAAAGGGGCATGATTAAAATCCTTCCTAAGCAACCACAGCAGCCCAAATTTATGTTGTGTTGTGAAAATATGATTCCTCCACAACTGTCCATAATTGATGGGCTGCTGTGGAAAAATCATATTGAAACAGAAATTTTAAATCATCAGTGAATCACTTAGGTTTAAATTTAGAGGTGTTGAAATTATCACGGCGTCCTCGTACACCGTAAAACAAATTTTACCATATCGAAGTAAACATCGCTGTGACTGCACACAGAGTACTCGCCGCTTCCTCTCCTAGCAAGAACACCAAGTACAGTTCAGTAAATTAAATTGCAGTAGCCAGGAAGTAAATTTAAGCTTTCAGAAGTGAAAAGTGCTGCAAGAAAGGCACCCCTAGAAATGTAAGCCGCTGCATAACGTTTTCCGTTGCTTACTCAGTCTATCGCAAAACTATCTTGTTGGGTTGTATCACGCCAAAATAATTTGGTAAAACATCCACTTAGGTAGAGCAAGAAATGGCTGCTGACGGAAACACTGCTAGTAACCTGAAAAGGCGATAAATAAAGAAAATGGCCTGTGGCCTGTTTTCTGTACTAAATTATGCATGGACTGCTCTCTGTACTAAATGATGCATACAATGAGAAAAATTAGGACGAAGCGATAACTGGAAGAAATGTAAGAAGACTACAGATGATGTTGCTCAATGTCATTGTGCAATAACAGAAAATGATTAGCTTGTGTTGTCTGTATAAACCAGTGACGCGCCAGAAGTAGAAGACGAGTTCGCGACACGGCTACACGATAGGTTCAGTTCGGGAGTTCAGTTCCCCCGTTATGCTAACCGCCGGCTTCATGGCCATTCTCCGTAGAGGGCAGGAACCTAGCGTTAAGGCACAAGCAAGCAAGCAAGCAAGCAAGCAAGCAAGCAAGCAAGCAAGTTCCCCAGGACTGAAATGAAAATGTCTGACAGTGGTGGCCATAATAAACCTGACAGTTCATCCGACGTCATCTAGCTTCGTGGCTGTGCATATCAAGTTCTAATCTATTAGTAAACATGCTCTTAAGTGGAAGCTGGTTGGATGTGCTTTAACATAAATGTTTTACTACATTGCCTAAATATTGCTATGCAAACACATAAAAGTGATACCGTTGTACCACACTTGTAAGTCTTCTGTCGAAAAGGTTTGCGTGCGTCTGTAAAACAAGTGAACACAAAGTGTAGTGGATCCATTGATAGTGAGTCACTGAGTGAGAGGTGAGTCTTGGTATACACATCGTAATAGAAATGCAATACGAACATCTCATTCTAACTCACGATAACTGCTAGCGCCGTTTAGGATTTTCTAGCGTTCCCTACTCATGCTGTGACGTTGACATTGGTGACTGAGTCGCCCTGAGGAGCTGACAGTGAACACTGAATGACGCTTGTGGATGCCTGACACATTAGTTAGGAGTACAGCCAGCAGCAGTAATCGGCGGAGTTGACTACATAGAACCAAGTACCGCTGGCTTCTCCTGTTATTATAGGAAATGACATATTATAAAGTTGTAGGTACTAGGGCACTAAATCAGTTCAATTTCTCTGCACTCAGTAAGCCAATCACTACCTACGAGGTGTTATTGCTTTGACTATACGGCTCTGTTTGTTTAAAACTGGTTGAGTTCGTCATTGATCAATACACTGTATTGGTATAGCTGCACACTTTCACAAGAACAAAAAGGAGGAACAAGAAATACACGAGACTCGTGAGAGCGGCGAGCGTCGTGTTTGTGTGTTTCCTTATTTTTGTCCTTGCGAGGGCGCGCGGATTCAGCAGCACGGTACGGTCACTACGGTCAATGTGACACCGCTGACGGAGGCACAAAAGCAACACCTACAAATCCTGCGCATGTGTGGTATGACGTGCGTTGTGCCCATTACAGAGTTCAGAGAGTCTATGCCTTTGCGCCCTTGATCATTGTTTTTTTAGTCAATATCTATTTAAAGCGGTGCACAGCTAAGCTACAGTCATAATGCGTGCTGTTTCCTGTCCACAATGTGAGTGAACTGGAGCATATGCCTCGGCTGTTTACAATGCTCCCTAGAATTGATCCGAATGTGTGCTGGGCATGATATCCTTGCATGTGGGGCATAAGCCTGAATATCGGAGCTTTAAATGGGAATGGCAATGAGGAAATGAAAAGCGAATGGCGCATAGTAATACAGGCACACTCATGCGTAGAAATTGTCCAGAGAAGCACATCGCGCGCATTGTGGATTAATAAATATTTGGTACATTTTTTTTCTTACGGAGTAGCTTAGAGATAGCTGTTGCCTTTACTTGTCTCATCACTCAATTTATGCATTTCTTGACGCGAAGCATTGCAAAAGCGCCCAAGTACAAGAAAAAGTGAAAGAAATTTGAAGTTATACCTCCAGCAAGGCTTCCTTCTATAATTGTCATACTAACGACAGGAAAGAAACTTAAATAGCCCCTACACTGTAAACAAAAATTACCCGAGATGGGAGTAAATGGACCTGTCCTCTAGCGCATTCCCTGATGAGAGTTTAATATACTCCGGTCATGCGGAGTAAAAGATTTACTCCGCTTGACCGCAGCTGTATTTACATCCATCGAGGAGCTTTTGCGGGTAGCTATGGGAGTATTTGTTTACATCCATCGCGGAGCTCTTGCGGGTACCTATATGGGAGTTTATGTTTACATCAATGTATGAGCTTTTGCTGAAGCCAGCTAAGCCTAGGCGTGGTCCGGGACAATTTCTTGCATAATTTTATTAATATTCGATCTACCTGGGTAAATTTGGTATCCTTTTGGTCCTTTCTCCTTCCGGTCGATAGCCTTGACGTTTGCTTTCCGATAATCCTGGCTTGTCCGCATACAATCTTGATAATTTCGGAAGCCTAAAACCACGTCAACACTCGCTGGGCGGTGGTGCCCCAGCCACTTTGTAACAAAATATTTCCGATTCGCGCATCACTGTGGTGGTCTGGTCGATGCGCGGCATTCGGCGTCTGGCTGGAGGAGCAGAGCGGTCACCAGTGGAAAGAGCCTTGACACGTTTACACAGAACACTGATCGGCCGTTGCAAACTCACTGCGCACTCAAGACTCGTTTAAAAAAACGAAGTGGCGCTTCACTTGGACGCACTAAGCACACGTGCGAGCACGCACAGATACAAATCCCACCGACGATTCGTCGAACCAAGCAATGCACTGGAGCATCACACGGAAGCACTAAACAGACGCGCGAGTTCAAGCGCGCATACACACACACATCACGCCGCCGCAAGAGCGTCGCAACCGAAGACGGCTGTTAAAAACTCCCATGTGGGGGTTGGGACCACGTGAACTGAAACTCCGTGTGGGTAGTATAATAAGGTCATGTCGTTTTTATACTCCGTCACTTAGCAATGGTGGTAAAATGATGTCATGCGCCGAATTCACTCCGCTATGACGGAGTAAATGGTTGGGGCATGGGAGTTTTTTCGGTTGACGCGCTGGTAAAAGCTCCCATCTCGGGTAATTTTTGTTTACAGTGTAGTCGTTGCGTGTCGCATGACATTTGAGCACACAAAACGATGCTCGTCCAAATAATTATCATATTGCGTGATCGTAGTTTTTGTCACTGTCTGTGTATATTCAGGGTTTGATTATAACTATTCAATAATCTGTGTAATCACGACAATCTCAACCGTACAAAAAAAAAAAAAGAAAGAAAGCTCAGGACGAAAGAGCACGTGCTCGTACGTATATAGTCATGGAATCTCTAGCTTCCTTTATTCTAACATTTTTAAATAATACCAGCTGCTTAACTCACTCATATAAGCGCGGCTGTTGTATGTGTGGATAATTTATATTGGATCGAAAGTAGGCCGACGTCGGCCTCGTATTACGGATCGTCTTCTGGTCGCGAATATTCATCGTAACTCGGGGCATGCGCTCTCCAGGTTCGTAACCGCGATCATAGTAATACACGTGATTGTGGTTACGGAACGCACGAAACTTGTATCCCGATTGCTGTGCCTGCTGTGAGCGTTGCGCAGTAAAGGAGCTGAAATAATTGCGTGCCTCTGTTCTCTTCTCGTGCTTTTCCTTGCCATCTCAACAGTTCTTTATTGCATTGAGGGTTCGTAGATATATCAACGTTTTCTTATTCGATTTATTCGCTTGCTCGAATACCTTCAAGTGCGATGGTGATATCAAAGAAGGGTTCAGGAAAAATTTTCAAGTATAAACTCAGGAAAATTGGCAAGAATAGAACGAATCAAGAAACGAGAGAAAGGTGATGCGCTCTGGCGGACCACCAGTTTGAAGAGGTCAGCTAATTATTCGACATGATAAGCAGACAGCACCCTTGCATCGCAGGCCCCGAAACAGTGTTAGAACTTGCAAGAGTACGGGGCAGTGTGGCCATGCTCTTCAAACGGAGTACGCCAGGCAACAGCCTCTGTGCAGAAGCACGAACCATGCGCACAACACGAACTAGATGAGAAATTCCGCCATAGGCATTGAAGTCTTCCAAATTCAGTTTGATACGTCGAAGTAAAGCGATGATACTTGGAAATGCACTCTGTGCCAATATGTGTATCACAGACTGTACGAAGTGCAGTCTATGATACACATATTTTTTTTTTCAATAGCGATAATGTACTCTGTGCCGCGCAGCCACTTGCACGAACTACAATGTGTGACACACATATTTCTTTTCAAGAGCTATGCAAGTGCTTTCGACCACAGCGCTTACTCCAGCCAATGGCAGGCATGATGTGCCATTGTTTATCAGGGAGGAAGTAAAGGCACCTTCTCCAGTTCCACTTCGGAAAGGGGGGGGGTGGGGGGGGGAAGAGGTGAGAGAGGGGGCATTCATGTTGCGCGCGAAACGTGAACTGCGTGACGCCGAAAAAATAATACGCTAGGTCCAGTGCGCAAACTATGAATGCTCTGGTACATCACTCCAGGTCTTTAAGGCGGTTGAATTATTGACTGAGATTAGAGAAAGGAACGTATGCATTGGCATACAGAACGTGGTCATGTATGACACACGGCGCGAAGCGGATGCAGCTTCTGGGCCCACGCCGAATGCAACTACATTGCGCTAGAGCTGGCGCTACAGACATGGCGCTTAGAAAGTATCAAAGCGCACTGCCTGTGGCCTATCATGCGGACACATAGCTTCGTCATACTGTATATCGCTGACAATGAACAACTGTTTATTGCAGGAAATATATTCGCAACAAGACGTTCACAGCGTGTCATCGCTACAGCCCATCGCAGCCACTGTAAGGACTCCTTGCCGAATACTCGCGTGGCTTCAACCAATGTGGTGGAGCATCTGGTAAACGACCACCGCGTACGTAGCCAGCATAGACAAGACGGTGATAGTGGTGCCGCGGTGCACGTCGAAGCAGTCCCAACCCGACATCTCGACGCGCGCTCCTCGCACCGCCGTGGTGAGCATCAGCAACTCCTGGTTCACGGCCACCTCCTCAGCCTGCGTGCGTGAGGCTGAAGTGCCAGCCTGGTAGTCGCAGCACGTCAGGCGCAGTACGTGCGGCGTCAGCGCTTCCTTCGCGAGGCGTCCCGGCTCTGAGGCCGCTACGAACAGGGTCACAAGCAGGACGACGGCCAGGGTGACATCGATGGACGCAGCCGCATACGCGCCGAATTTGTCTACGTCGGCGCGCGCCATGATCCAGGGAACGCCGAAGATGAAGCACAGCACTGCGTCTCCGCACCTGCGACAAAGTGAAAATTCGTTTGAAAGAAGCGCCTATCCTTAGCCTGCCGTTACCAGAATGATGGTGAGGACATCTTGTAAAGGGAAGGGTAGGGGGGCAGCGGAAACAGGGAAGACAAAAAGACAAAAAGAGAAACGATAGTTCTTTGCAAATGCGTTGATTTTCTGAAAACAGTGCATCAGGAAACTTCATGCACCAGCTGACGTCGCATTATTTCATACAATACCTTCAACGAATGAGCACACATGGCATCATAAATATGACAAATTTTTGTGATTTACAGCATTCCCGGCATGCGCAAGGAGCTTAGACGAGACTATTTGAACAACCGAAGATAAGGGGGAGGGAGAGCGGCGAGTTGAAACGTCAGCCACAAGTGAGGAACATTAATTACATGCACATCATGTGCACTGATTCTGCACTAACAAAGATGTCTACTCCGGTGTTTATCTGACCGCCATTAATACGTTCTGTTTCAGGTATGCTTTCGGGGTGAAAAAAAAGGGGCAGGTGAAGCCAATCATGTCGGATCTGTGGAATCCCGTAATTGAGTTTATGCAACAGCGACAGGCTAAAATTCTGCTACTGACCTGTTAATGCAAGTGAACTTGTTCGAAAAAGCGCCGCCGTACTTGCAACTAACGACTAAAACCGTAAAGCAAGTGTCACGTTCACAAAAAAAAAAACCCTTCGAACTTCCCTAATTTGTACCACATCGCAACACTTCCAGGCTGCCCTTGTTGCATAAGATTATCATTAAAATCAACACTTCCGACAAAGTTTTGTTTCCCCTCCTTTTATTTTGCATGCCTCGAGCTGCATGACTGTTGTTAAATGCCGCACCAAAACGTTTGTCTCTTGTTTGTTTGTCCCTAGGACCTTGAACGAATAGAACCACTTCCGCAATGTTTTGAACAGCGCCACCAAAACGGCACGAAGACAAAGAAACACGCACACAACAATGGCTAACAACTAGCCCAATGTGCTGTTTCTGCCGAGCCACCTCCGTGAATCTCTCGCATCTACACTGGACATGGCCCATTTTCAGGAATCACTACCTGACATTGTACACTTAGGAAGCTTTATGTGCTCTAAAGACTAAATCCAGTTCCGCGTATGTGAAATCTGCGTAAATAGTGGAGCTGGGGCAAGGGTATCTAGTTTACTGTCGTTATTATGTAGCAGCATCACTATGCCACTACCAATGAACAGTAGTCTGACGGCAAGAGTGTATAGGTCGAGGGCAAACGCTGGTCTGCTTTTCCCTCCTGTGCAGCCCACGTCTTTAATTTCATTACTTCTTTCTTTTCTTTTCTTTCTATATTTTCCTTCACATAATCGCTATCCGTAGCAGGGGGCTGTACGCTAGGGTGTGGCTGTTGGGTCAAGTGCAAGAGTGGGCCCGCTTTTCCCTTCTGCGCAGCAGTGAACATCGGGGTCTGTGGATATGGCAGACCCCTACACAGCTGCTCTGTTAAAACTGCATTCAAAACAGTTGTGCTTAATTAGCCGTCGTTTTATCAGCAGGGACTTCATCTGTATTTTTCAACGTAACGACTCCCCTCTGTGTTGGCCTCATCACTACAATAATAATAAATAATTAAAAGGGAGGCATCACAAGGCCTCTTCACCATCCGCACACTTAGCGACTTGCGTACACTGCGGTGAGCGTATGTATGTGTTTTACAATAGCTCCGTGTAAATATAAGCAACACCGACTCACGATGGGATGTTCACTACTTGATCCAAAGATTACAATTAGCGCTCACACTCAATGTGTGGCCAACGTACATTAGTGTGTAATTACGGTGACTTGCGTGAACATCGATCGCGGTGATTTAGGGCTGGAAAGTTTGCTGCAGTTGATCACGACGTACCAAAAGAAGAGCATCCAATTGTAGAGGTCGTCACAGCGGCCGATGGCTCGACACAGCGACGCATGGCGCAGTCGGATCTCCCGTACCTGCGTAGGCACAGTTAGCCCAATGAAGGTTTGAATTTCCGAGGGGAACCTGTAGCTTCGATGCAGTGTTTCAGAGGGAATGCTATTTCTTTCCTTTCAGAGTTGGTGACAAGGTTAAGTAATCTTGTTACCATTGCATATAAGAGCCAGTCAGACCCCGGTACACAATCTCGCGCAGCGAGTGTTGAGTAACATTAGAGGGTGTCGTGTGGTGAGGCCGTGAACTTTGCCGGCTTATGAAGAGTGTTTATGCAGCTTGGCTAACGTAGAATGCCGCAATCCACCAAATAGTTTCACATGTTCTGAGCTGCGATTAAAGCATAAGTAACTTGCTGTATGTGTAGGTGGTCTGGGCTTCATGACTGTCAGTATTACAGCTGTGTGCCGAGCAAAATTTTGCGTCCGTTTACATGGTGCATTGAAGGCCGCTTTTCAGCACCGTCTTCAATACTGGCATCTGCATCAGAGGACGTGTCTGCGCATATATTTAGTCAAAACTATGTTGCAGTACCGATGTCTTAATCTTCATATCCTGATCACGCATAATATGGGTGTTTCCATGTCTCTTCCGTGGTCAACTACCAGGAAGACCTTATATGTAGCTGCGATTCAAAACTTAGGTATGAATGAGTGCAAAAAAAAAAATACCATATGCATCTGTCCCTCAAACCCGCTCAAACTCTTTATGGGCGGTAATGCATTTTCCGTTTGCTTCTGTCACGGTCTGCTTGCTGCATCTTGGAGGTGAGGTGAGGTTGTTCGTAAGGTTTAGTTTGGTGAAAAAAAGCGCGCCATCACTAAGAGACCTTAGTCAAAGACCTAATTTGGCAGTGGGATTATGCAAGATGTGAGCATTTCAGAGGTTGGATCAAAATAATCGGTGTGGATAACTAGCAAAAGGACACCCGTAGTCTTAACTGATGCAGCTTTGCTTTCAGTGACGTCGGGGATGCTATAAGCGGCATATGCGTAGTTTTTGTTCCTGTTCTTTTTCTGAACCAGTTGTGTAATATGGAGTTGTGTAAGCGTGCGCAAAAAAAGTTTTTATCGTACCTCACCAGCTTCTAGTAGCCGGCTCCTCGGTTGAGACGCAAGTCTCACGCTGTCGGACAGCTGCTCGCCCAAGGCACCCAAGAAGTGGCACACGGAGACATGTAGAGCGATGCACCATCGAGGCAGCGCGAGGATGGCACCGTACAGCAGAGCGTCGAGTGCTGGCATCACGTACGCTGCTGGTCCGCTGCGTAGGAGTACCCAAAAGGCAGGAGCACTTAAGTGGCGCATTTCTGCCAAACTTCCGCAACGTGGCGCATACAAAATGCGAGTACAAACGACTATCGTTCTTAACTACTCTTTTCGGGAGCAGCTTGGCAGGATAACTCTTGCGACGTGTAGTGCTACGGTTGTGGGTTCGCCTTCTCTTGACGACGAGTTTTGCTTTTCGTCAAGTTTCACTTATTTTGACGTGCATACTCCTACAAGTTCGTCAAATATTGTGAACGACTTCCTAATTTCTTTCCTTTGCTGCGTTGCCCATCAAAATGTGGTTCTCCCTAGAACAAGGCACCCTTCAGATTTTCTTTCAAGTTCATTTCACCTAGGGAATAAGTGCCTCCATTCCCACAGGTCTGATACAGTTAGTCAGCAAAAGAAGGTCCATTGGACACCAGCCTGCTCATCTGAGTCACGTGCTAAGTGACGTAATATGGTGAAAGAAATATTTAATACTCAGCAACGAATACAAGAGGGCAATCTCTAATACTACTACACTTACAATCGGCTCTCACGAGCACCCTCTTGCTCACACATGATTCCCCTGCATAACAACTTGCCCACGGAGAGACACTTCTGAGAAATTTAGAGAGTCATCAAGTGATCACTAGCATCGCTAAGATGACTAGAATCAGCAGCACTCAAGGCGACGACCTGTCGTGACAAAGCGTTCCGTCTCATTTTATGCATTTTTTATTGCGAGATAGACTTGCCTTAAGGTATGTCGTGCTGGAGAAAGTGCAGGACATTGTGCATTTAAGTTCAGCCATTACGGCATGACGAAGAGGGGACAAGAGTCCCTATCTGCGAGGCACGTGTGATGAAGGTCCAAGGAGCTAGTTCTGCATATTTCACTTGCACTTTTTAAACAAAGCGACTTAAGCCGTTAGCCTTTGTTAACGGTCCTCACCGTGAAATTGCTGCTTTCTTGATGGTGAGCAGCGCCACTGTTGTACTGAGCAGAAGGCGCCCATCGCCCTACGCTTCTCTCATGAGTGGTTTCTTAGTTTGCTTGGTGGACTGACAAAAGCTGAGAGCCAAGCAGTTTCGGGCAGTACGGTAAGCTGAAGATGCTGGCCGAGTCCAAGCACTTTGCGCCTTGGGGACAAGAGTTAATCCTCAACCGCCAACAAACACCAATTTGTAAAGCGAGTTGCAGTAGGTGACTATTCTTTCTATAGGTATAGAAACAGGCTCAAAATATGCCGCACCCTTCACCGCCGGAGGGGTCGAAGCCGTACAGATACGACTTGCAATACACCCGGAGGCCTCGACGGCGTAACGTCGAGACGCGGAGACCCACGAACACCGCGAAGCTGAGCAGGGCAAAGGCGCTCGATGCAAGCGCAGTGCGGCGCATGGCTGACACACTGGAAGGCTTGATCGTGCCGACAGTAGACCAAGACTGGTGCCCGACTACGGCGGCAGCCGAGTGATGCAAGAGGGAGAGCACCTTGGAGCCCTTGAGAGCCCCGTGGACAGCCGTCATGAAGGAGACCAGCGCCCGGCAAAAATCGGACACGTCCGGCAGCAGAGTCATCATGGCGTCCTGGTTGCCCTTCATGGCAAGCGACAACGAGGCCGCGCAGTGGACAGCGTAGGCTGCACACACTATCGGAGAAGCCAAGGCTGCGGCGCGTGCCAGCAGTAGTCTTCGCCTCTTGCTGGCGCCACTGCCACTCAGCTGGAACAAGTTGAAAATCAGTGCTGTTAGTATGCTCTGAACTTCGCCTAATTTATCGAGTTATTACTAACTGTAGTTATCATTGTTCTCCAAAATAAAACCAAACACTCGGCACGCTTTTTGTTAACGTATAACATTACTGACTGAAATCAGAGAAACATGAGAAAAAGACCGTTGCGGCTCGAAGTTGGTTGATTTCATACAAAATGCAAAATGCATGCACGACTATGTTTTACGCGGGCTCTGTGCAACATTCTTAGAGCCGTGGCCTGTCAGTGTAAACAGCCAGTGACTTCCAGAGGCGATGGTCTCCAGGGAGCTTGGTCCGAATGCTGTGGGTGGAAGCCGTTTGATGCCGAGTGGTCCACAAGCGCACTCTTCATTTTGTCTTACCTTCTAAACGCATGCAGAAGAACCTGTTGAAGAACCTATTATTATTGTACGTGACCTCGGCGTATATGTGCAGCCGTTACTAAGCAAAGCCAATACAGAGATCTCGCTGTGTTCGAGAAAGGCAGTTGGCGTATTGCTGTTCTGCCTTTCGCCGACATTTGCCTGCACACGCAGGAACTAATCTGTAGATAGAGTTCCCACCACGAGAGAGGACATGTGCGAGACGGACTATCAAGAGACGGCATGTGCGTGGCCTAGAACCCTGGTTGAATAGAACAGGTGACGAATAGGAAAAGCATGTCTCTCAAAAGCCGGTTGTACATTGAGTGGAGCAACAACGTGCATTACAGGAGAAGCGTTTGACGACACTGCAGAAGCGACCTATACTTTTCGCGCTAATTTTTCTGTAAATCTTGGACGTCTTTAAGAGCGTTAAAGGCGAGGGGTCATTCACCGCTGAATCAACCTCGCCAAATCTGCAAGGACGTGGCTCCCATATCGTTGTTCGTGGCATTGCATAAACAGTGCCTATAAGCGAAATCGTGAGCACCTGGGGATCGTCGCTACGATGCATACGACGAACTCTGTCTTCCGTTCATTTCGAGGCAGGGTGGGCCATCGCGTGACATTTCACACAAAAGCTCCTGGTATCCTTGCAATAGGAAATTTCGTTGCAGAACTCCTTTTTTCGGTGCTGCCCGATCAGTGAGCGATAGACGTGCTTTATTTTGTTGATGGATATTTCCACCACCACCTACATGATTACATATCATTTCGTTCACTCCCTGTAGTCTGCATTTACATGTAGTGGCTTTTATTTTTGTCTCCTAGAGCCGGCAGCACTTGCACCTGCCCCGGTGGCAGTTGGCGGCTAGCTGGCTTCCCCATATTTTCCGTCTTTGTGATGTGTGCACGCACGCAATCATAATAACAAAGCTAGGGCGGGTTTTGTTTGGTGCAGCTTACTTTGATGTGCTGGAACAGTGAAGGTACGTACGCGTTTTCCAGAATCCGGTCCAGAGAAACGAAGACCGTGCAGCTTCAAGAAAAAGAAGACCTCTCTGAAGAGGGCCTCTGCCCAGGCGCCGTTCAACACGTCGTTGCCGTCCGATGCCCGCTCGGGTACATCGACTACCGTGGCCGACACTGTATCGATTATATGCCGCCTCCTGGGTGCCTCACCTGTAATCTTATGCTGGACCATTCTCTGCACGTTGTCCCGGCCTGCGCAAAGCGGATACCGCCATTTTAGAAGTGTAACGGTTATGCTCGTTAGCTAAATCGCCGTGTGTATACTTCTCGATCGCGTACGCTTGCCCGACCTGATTTCGCTACAATAGCACGCGTGTACAGAGCGTAATGGACGGTGACAAGATAACACACAGTAGCTGTGCCAAGTCTACCTGTTAATTTTGTTGCCTCTGTGAACATCTAGAGGTGGTATACATTGTATGTCTACTGCTCTGCGACGACTACGAGTCAAAGATCAAGGACATGTAGAACTACATTTGGAGAATTAGCGGGTCACAGGCGTCCTGTTTACGGCATTCGTTCCTACGAGGAACGAAAATTTTGAATGTACCACGCCACATATTATTATTATTATTATTATTATTATTATTATTATTATTATTATTATTATTATTATTATTATTATTATTATTATTATTATTATTATTATTATTGCTTTTTATTACGTACCTGGTCTCGTATTCATAAAATCAACTTACGATAGAAATGTTCCTAAAACAAAATTTCCATGAGCCCTGGTACTGGACATATCATTATCGAAGCCGGTAGCCCTACGGCAAGGCGCACTTACAAAAGTTGCTGAAGTCGTCTTCCGGCTTATTTGGTACGGATTATTGCTGTGGACTGGATCATATATTTCGAGATACCTTTTCACGATCCTTTGACGGTTGTGAACTTTTCTTTTACTATGTTCTCATGTAAAATTCATTCGCTTTTTTTTAATTTATTTTACGGCATCCGAATATATTGTGCGTTGAGAGACCTTAGTCAGGCAGACTTAGTCTGCCTTTAGTTATTTAAGCCTGCAAGTTGTTTGTTAGAACAAAGTGAAATGAACACAAGACAAATAAGTGCATATATCCGATCCCATTTCTAAAACCCAATGTAACACGAATCAGAAGGTAAACAACAAACCTGACTTATAACGATATTGCTACGCGTATTTCAGTCAGCTGTGTGTGTCCGGTAATTTCACACGGCGTACACATTTCGAACAAGATTACAAATTGCCCTCATTTCGAAGTATTCAGTATTAATAAGCATGACTAAATACATTGGACATATAGGTACTCTTGCACCTCAGTGCGCAAAACGACATTTTAAACACTAACAGCATCAGCAGTTCACCTTAACCGCACGCTTATTAATTACCTCATACTTTATTCCTGCGAGGAAATTTACAATCGCTTGCTATATAAGCTTTTAATCGAAAGTTAATAATTACGCATTACAGCTTCACTTCAAGTTCATGAGGTTGTAACAGGTATAGGCGTCGGCATCACCCTACAGCTCACCATGTAGAATTTTCTCATCCAAGATCTCTCGTTGCACAATTCTTTAGAATAATCGTAGAAAGAACTATTGAAGAGATACGTTTCATACATTGAAACGCCATTGAAGCTGAAAACTGACACAAATTGTGATCGCAAGCATTTCAGTTATCCCCTGAATGCGTTCCCACTGTCGTGAATTGAACGGAACGTGCGTTATCGTGTGGAGCAGTCTCAATGTCATCGCCACCACGGCGAATACCATTACGACATCACTAAGAGATGCAACTTTGGCGAAGAAAGCTAAAGAGTGGCCATAAAGCCTTCGACTGGTTCGGGACGCCGCCTGACTTACGTGTACCGCAATTACCGAGAATAACATTTGTGCGCACAGAGATACCACACAGTGTTTTCCAACCAGTTGTATGATACCAAGTGTAAAGTCCGTAAGACACTATGCATCGAAAAGTTGCGTTTTATATGTTGCGTGCTAATGTATCTTTCATACATTGTATGTAAACAGATGACAACACAGAGATGACACAGATGACAACCTGTGAAAAAAAAAGTTGCGTGTTTCAGCGCTGATGCTTTGTGCTAAATTTAAAAATCGGCTTCAATGAGGTAGTGCCAGAAAAAGTGCTAAGCCGATACCAGGCATTGTTGCTGTTAACAAACCATGTACGCGCGTGCATACGCACATTATTAATGCACATACATACATACATACATACATACATACATACATACATACATACATACATACATACATACATACATACATACATACATACATACATACATACATACATACCCGACATGGAGCTGCAGACAACTTAGGTCAGGTGGGATAAGAACCGCAGCACGAAGCTTGTGTGCACCTAGAACTGCGGAAAACTTTCTACACTGAGAAACGTCGACCTTTGGAGGCACGAAACAAGTCTTATTACTGCGTTTCTCCTTTAGACTGGTTTGACGAGACTGCCTTTCTTTTTTACAGTTTAATCATTCCTTTTCGGCCAGCCATATTAGGGCCCCGCATTTACTTCCATAATGTGCTTGCATGTATTATGCAAAAGTCAACTGAAGCCTGCACACTAAGTATGCTGTAGAAACAAGGGTAATGCTTTCGGCCTAAGTCTACGAACCGCCAGAGTGATTTCCTGTGTCCGCGTCCACGTTCATTATGGTTCGACGCGCGCTATAGTGCTCCGCATGATTCATTCAAATTTTCACTGACCGAGCGCACATACGGACTACATATTTATCGTACCATTGTGAATTATTACACTACTCCTAATGAGTGCTAATATTGTGCAAGAATATAAATATAAGAATGGAAAGCACTGTCGTAGTACTTTTACCTGCATATGCACATCCGCGTACGTGCATGCATACATACATACATACATACATACATACATACATACATACATACATACATACATACATACATACATACATACATACATACATACATACATACATACATACATACATGTAACACGGCAATGTTTTACGGTTATGTTTGCACTTATGCGCAGACGACCGTCGTTCGCGCGAGAGTGCCTAGAACAACTTTTTTGCCGATTTCTCTTTAGCTTACACGAACTACGGAACGCATCATCTTTCTCCTCTGGTTTAGAGCTAGAAGTAAAATAATCACGGCGAATATTATTCTGTTTCATTCCTTTGACGTGCCAATAAATTTAACCTCCGGATCAGGCCGGTGCCCTGGCATCCCATGTAAAAAGAAAGAGCGTTAATTTTGAGACAAGAAAAAAACTCTTGAGACTACGTGTGTATCATCGTTCATGGCTTTGGTAATATTACCTATGCAGGTTGTCATCGATGAACGAACATGAAAAAGGGCAGCTTTGCATATTCAGTAGCAGCAAGCATGATTTATTTTGTCTCGCCATATTTGTGCAGGAATGTCGACAACGTTATGGTTATCGTTTTATGGGCACAGAAAGCGATTACAGTAAACGAATTAGCCTTCCCACCCTTTCAGAGTAAGTCCACTGTAGGCAAGAAGTGAACCCGCGACATTTTCCTCAGATCGTTTATTCTGAACTGCGGCGGAGGCACAGACACGTAAGCACTCTGCGCGGTTGACAGAACTACGTTAGTACCACTTGCGGGCACGACTTGCGCAATATTGTTCAAGCGGTACTCGCAAGTGAAATTCTCAACTTCGTCATTTAGATGCCAAATGATGTTGTTCGAGCGCGTGCTCAACCGCATTCCTTGTCCCCGCTTGGAGCATTCGTTGCATGAGACAGAGAAAGAGAGAGAGAGAGAGAGATCTTTATTTGTCAAAGCGGGAACGTAGTTCATGGGCCACTGAGTAAGGCCAGATGGCATTGAGGCCGTGCCTGGCGGCGGCCTCTACTCCTTACTCCACGGCTTCGAGTTGCACGTCAGGGCTGGGGCCAGATAGCGATTCCTGCCACGTTGAAGGTGAGGGAGCTGCAGAGACCAGGAGATCAGGGGCAGAGGATTTCTAGTCGAAGTCCCAAGGAATGGCTGAGTGTATAGAGCTCGCCACACAGGTTAAGCTGCGGGCTTGCTTTGTCCAGTTAAAGTACGAGTGTTCTTGAGGGTTCGGATATGAGCGTGCTTGTAACCTCTGCTGGGGATCTAACACTAGTTTAATTTCGCTTGTTATGAGAGCCTAGCATCCCGTGTGAGCCGGTAATATTGAACGATGTCGTAATGTTAATGGACGACATAGTTTAAAACATCCAGGTACCGGAGGCTAACCGCTCGTATTAATCTTTCAGGTACGGTTTTGCATGTCTTCGTACCATGGCTACTTGCAAAATGCCGGACCTACCTCAGCTTTTTTGGGCAGTGACTGTGGTGTGCCACTATTAATCGTAAAAAAATTGGAAGATCCCACGCATTGTAGGAATCCATGTCAGGCGAAGCAATCAGCGAGGAATTTGCCTGTGCCCCACTGTTTGGCATTCAGAGAATTCATACGAGTACGACTTAAAAGGTGTGCGCGCAAACAGCACAAGCGAAATAACCACGGATGCTGATGCGATAGGTTTATTTACATTGCCTGAATCGCTGGAAGAGCAGCCGTGGACGAGTTGTGGCGTGCTTTCTTGGAACCTCGGTGTCCCTGGTTCGATTTCTGCCCTTCTAACGCGTGGTAGGTTGCCTGTGTCTGTCCGACTGCAGTATCTACATTTCGATAGCAATCTACTTCAAAAGGTGCTTCTTCTCTTGCTTTTAACCCGCGCAAAGTGTGCTGTCGTGAAACTTTCATATGGTTGGTATTTGATTAATATGAGCTGTGATGTTATCAGTCAGCTGCGGCGCGTACCCGCATTACCCAGGCCGAGCACCACGCTATGAGCCACACGTGATTGTATTGCCGTTACTCGTGACGGGTATATATTTTTATAGATGTCTAGATCAATCATTCAAAGTCGCAGTACATCAATGCCGTACCAGGCCAATCTTGATATGCACGAAGACGAACAGGAGAGCGCCGAGACGCAGGCGACTACATAGATAGATAGATAGATAGATAGATAGATAGATAGATAGATAGATAGATAGATAGATAGATAGATAGATAGATAGATAGATAGATAGATAGATAGCGTGCTTGCTTCAAACCTTGTTGTCCCAAGCATTTAAACGATTGCTACTGCGGCTTTGATGTCGGCAGTAACTACACCGGCATCTTTTGAGGCCATCTTGTTCGGTTTCGGTGAAGGTGGCAGCGCTTAGTCAGCTTCAGTGTTGAGCCTGGAACGGGTGCGCATGGCGTTGGTGTTGTGTAGATAATTGGCTGCGTCGACTTAAACCACGGCTTAGTTGGTCCTAAGCGTCATGTGAGGGGCCGACGCCGTTGCTCTCCTACGGCCTTCGTGGAGGCCGACGAGTAGGTTTTTTGGCAGCGGTTTGATTGCAAACATGTCCATGGCGTGTCGAATGAGCAGTGCGCTCACCTGCACTAGAGGCCCGGAGGTCATGCATTCATTATGCAAGATACAGAAAGAGAAAATTTATTCAATTGAGTTCACAAACGTTTATTGTAAAAAGAAAACAAGAGGTTGTGGAAGCAGGTGGGTGTGGCCATAGTTGTTGAAATAAATGGAACATTTAGGCAATCTACTCCGCTTCGAGTACAGATAAAGAAGATAGGCAGCCTTACAAGAACAATGTTGAATACGAAAATATATCGAGTTATCGCAGTGTCGCTCGGTGGTCAAGCCAAAATAAAACTGCTAGCTACACTGAATGTGGCGTTACGATACGTGTGGAAATGTGACCGGGAAGTCACGTGAAAACCTTGAACTGAAGTCGTGGTCCAATGAAATGCCGAAGGCACGGATTCCATATTCAAATACGTACCTCGCGATCTGTCGTTTTGGGGTCGTGAAAAGAATATTGAGCTGTCTGGATGCAATTTCGCTGCTTGAATAAGTAGTCGACATCGTGATTCCGCAATATTTTGACGTAATATTCAATATCCTTTTACAGTAATGTTCAATGTACAGTGGTTAAAGCCCGTTTGAAATCCTCGCGTTATCGCATTCCCTAAACGACCATGCGACACCACAGGCCGGCACAGGCACTGTTCAGTGGCGTCATTTTTCAGACATTTAAAAACTTAAACACATCATTAGCTTCCCTTTGAATTAAAATAGTGCATTTGTATGAAAGCTAGAAAGAAAGAAAGCAGTGGGGCCCCATTTGGTGACGCCGTACAGAAGGAACGCTGGAGCACGGCTTGTTCTCCCATGGCCTCTGGGGGTGCCCCAATCTCGGAGGCCACGGTGGCGACTGAGGTGACGTCAGCTGCAGAGTTGAGGGGACCGCGCGCAGTGAAATAAAAACCGTGTTTTTATCGCTGTAAATTAACTCAGACAGTGCAATTAAACAGTGTATATGGTAGACTGGATGGCCAGGATTCCGAACACACAACGTTGAAAATTTTCAAGGAACGTTTCACGAACCCTTTAATTATAGCTTCTGCGTATAATTTGGGGTAAAATATATTCACCGCAGTTTTCTCAAATGAGTACTTCTACGAGCAACTACATCGCTCTGTTCACTTCCGAATATGTCGCAGTGTGAACGAATTCAAAGGAACACAAGAGTGCGAGCAGAAACGTTGGCCACACGACCACTGGGCACTGTGTCACTGAGCATTGCCCTCAAGTTTTTGTTCACATCGACTCAATGATAAAAGCAGCGTGGCACTACGGGCACGCGAATCAATATGCAAATAATTGGCAGATCCCACGTGCAGTGGGAATCAAGGAAATTCGAAGCACGCATAAGGAACGTAAAATGGATTTGCATTGCTGTCTCGCTATACCGAGTTTGGTACATATGAAGTTAACGAAACGGCCACAAGAGCACCAAGACTGTGGCATGTAAACCATGCCGCTCATACACGCATGTCATGATTCTAACGTAATGACTTGTCATTTACGTTCGTCATGCAGTCGTGTTGTGCCATAGCAATTTTGGTATACATCCCTTTAAGGAAACGAGTGGCATGTAGATCATGCCGCTAATGACATGCATGTCACGATTTTCATGTTATGACCTGTCATTTATGATCCCCATGCAGTCATGTTGTGCCAAACCAATTTTCGTATAGGCTCCGTGCAGTCGAGTTTTCCATGCGCGACATCAGCGCCAGAATGCACTGCCTGGCGGAGAGAAGAAGCAAAATTGGGCAGACTGTGACAGGGAAATACGCGAACGCGATGCGCGTCTCCAACCCTACAGCAGCAGCGACCGCCCGTCCCACCTTCTTTCGTTTTATTTCCTTTGAGACGCGCGCTCCAAACCTGCGGCAAACTGTTCCAAAGGGCGACGCCGCGAGCGTTCGTGTGGTTCGCAGCACGCCCGGAAGGAGGAGGAGGAGAAAAACTTTATTTATCCCAGGAGGGAAAGGGACAGTGGCGGAGGCAGCGGAGAAACCTACCCTGCGTAGGTATCCGCTATCCTCTTGGCCCAATCCAGGATCTGGTCCTGGACCTCGGGCGCCGAGCTGCGCATAGCAGCCTCCCACTGCTCCTTATTATTAATATTAAGTGATTTAGGTGGGGGGTGTCGAGCGCACCCCCACATGACGTGGGAAAGCAGCCAAGAAACGCGCGCGTCGCTGTCGCCTCGGTTTCCACCGCGCGCGACTGAGCCGTCCGACGAGAGCTACGTAGCGTCCTCTGGTCAGTAGACGGAGCCCATACATCCCATTAACGAAACGGCAGTATAGCGCCAGGACCATGGCATGTAAATCCTGGCGGTCATGACACGCGTGTCATGATTCTAATGTTATGACCTGTCATTTACGTTCGTCATGCTGTCGTGTTGTGCCATAGCAATTTTGGTACACATCCCATTAACGAAACGCCTGGCATGTAAATCATGCCGCCCATGACATGCATGTTATGCTTTTCATGTTATGACCTGTCATTTATGTTCGTCATGAAGTCATATTGTTGCATACCAATTTTCCTACACATCCCACTAAAGAAACGGCCAAGAGAGCACCAAGACCGTGGCATGTAAATCATGTCGCTCATGACATGCATGTCATGATTTTCATGTTATGACCTGTCATTTACGTTCATGATGCAGTCATCTTGTGGCATGCCAATTTTCGTATACATCCCGTTAACGAAACGCGTGGCATGTAAATCATGTCGCCCATGACATGCATATCATGATTTTCATGTTGTGACCTGTCAGTCATGTTCGCCATGCAGTCATGTCGTGGCATACCAATTTTCGTATACATCGCATTAACGAAACGGCCAGGAGAGCACCAAGACTGTGACATGTAAATCATGCCACTCATGACATGCATATCATGATTTTCATGTTATGACCTGCCATTTATGTTCGTCAGGCAGTCATGTTGTGCCATACCGATTTTCGCATACATCCCATTATCGAAACGGCCAGGAGAGCCCTAAGACCGTGGCATGTAAATCATGCCGCTCATGACATGCATATCATGATTCTCATGTTATGACCTGTCATTTGTGTTCGTCATGTAGTCATGATGTGGCATACCAATTTTCGTAAACATCCGATTAGCGAAACGGCCAGGAGAGCACAAAATCGTAGGCGGCTAGATAGATAGATAGATAGATAGATAGATAGATAGATAGATAGATAGATAGATAGATAGATAGATAGATAGATAGATAGATAGATAGATACGCTCAAACTCGCCGAAGTTCGCTAAGAAATGCTTCGCATTTAATAACGCTGACCAAAAGCATAAGGTTGCTTACCGAAAAAAAAAATGAAGGATAGATGGGGCCTGAACATTTCCGTCCTTTATTCCTTTCCTCGAGGAAGTGTATGTCTGGATATCTTTCCTCCTTCGAGTTTCGTTTTTATTTTATTGCGCTAAGCGGCCGCAAGCTGTTGGCCAATGTTATAACACGAACCGACTGGCCCAGCAACGAGATCTAAATGGAAGTGCTTCTGTTCTAGCTATATGCATGCAATAATGTCGCTTGTGCGTGTTTCTAACTTGCCGCGATATTCAACGCCCTCTTGCAGATTCTTCACAGCGGATTCAGGTGTAAACGCACGTGCAGTGCAAGCAGTAGGGGTAAGAAGTTGGTACAGTTCGATGCTGATAAAGCGAGAGCATCATATAGCGTCCACTACGAACTGGTATACGACAATCACGTACGTAGACACCGTGGCGAACACGCCCAGCACCATGCCGCGGTTGACGTGGAAACAGCCCCATCCACTAAGCGACACGCGTGCCGACTGCGCTGCCTCTGACAGAGCCTGGGCTCCAGGAACGCCGTAGGCAGCCAACCAGAGCGCACAGCGATGCGAGTTGCGCACCAGGCGCGCCGGTTCCGACAGGGCCACCGTCAGGGCTACGAAGGCGGCCACGTTGGCCAAGAGGTCGGTCAGCATGTAGAGGTAGTCGGAGGCCGTGGACGTGCCGAGACCCACCAGGATGCCAGGAACGCTGAGAACCAGGTTCCCAACAGCGTTCAGGTACCAGCAGAACACCACGAGACTGCCCAGTTGCTCGAAGCGACGGAGGAGCTCCGAAAGAAAGAGAAGCCGCCACCGCAGGTCTTTCAGCTGTGATGCAGAGATGCAAACGGTGCAAACTTTAAATGTTCATGTTTAACTGCGGGTGCCATGTTAGGACCTCTTAGAAGTACACCTGAAAAACGCAATTTCAACAACCGATATGTCCTTGAAGGGGCACCGCAACGCTTTTCCAAGTAATCTGCCAGTTACATTACTTAAAAAGTTAGGAGGGAGCGTCATGTGTCATTTTTGAAGCCCAGCCAAAAAAATTATCAGGGGCATGCTGGGAAATGAGCACCACCACGTGATAGGCAAGCGGTGAGTTTTGCGCGTAGCGTCACCCCTGCATTTTCTTCCATGGCGGCGTCCATGGCTGCGTTACAGTGCCTAGAAATGATGATGATGATGATTGTGGTTCGGTTAGGAAAGGACGCTAATTTCTGCAGCCCATGTAGGGAGCACGGCTAAGCGTCCGTGGGGGTGGGGGAAAGGGAGCGAAAGAGATAGAGAGGAGAGAAAGGCCGTAGTGGAGGGCTCCGGAAATTTAGACCACCTGGGGTTCTTTAACGTGCACTGACAACGCACAGTACACGGGCCTCTGGCATTTTCGCCTCCATCGAAAATGCGACCGCCGCGGCCGGGATCGAACCCGCGTATTTTGGGTAGAAATATATTTTTCTAGGCACTATAGCTGCGTCGCATCTTTTTCCCTTTCCTCCGTCAGCGCCTCCTCTCTTTGAAAAAAAAAATCCACGCATATCCACGGAGTGAATGATGATGAGTGGGCGAAGCTCCGGAGGTTCATCGTAGATCGTCACCACTTCTAGGCGGTTGTCTGCTCGCGTTGAGCCGAGACGCCTGTGCGGGCAGGCACTCAGCGGAGCGAAGAAAACATTTGCAAAACTGCTTCGATTGAGGTAATTCAGCTATGACAGTACAGTGTAGTTCCCAGAAACGCGCCCGCGTGAGCCATGTACCACGGTAGTCTGTAGAAAAGGTGAGAAATGTCTAATATTGGCATGCGCAAAAATGTTCCTATACACTTAGTAAACAAATACGTACGTTTTGTATGACTAATTAGCTGAATTCGCGACTATGCTTTTGCTCGGTAAGGTTTTACAAGTTATTGACTCACAAATTAAACCAACTGTCGCTTGAGCGACCGAAATAACAGGAAAAGAAAAGCTAGTACCGATTATCTCAGTGGCGCAACAGTGCTGTTGGTTCCTTGGTAAATAGACTCTGAAACGTTGGCCGAAGTACCATATGAACATTCCTGCTATTAGATACAGTGCAACAGTTCGCATATATGCTCTCTCGTCCTCTCTCTCTCACACAAGACAGCAGATGGAAGAGTGAGAGAGATAGAGGCACGCGCCGGGAGAGAGAGAGAGAGAGGCACGCGCCGAGGGCGAGCGCGTGCCTCCCGGCACGCCGGTTAAGCCTGGCGCAGGACAAGGTTAGACTGAGAGGAGCTTCGCCCCTAAAAAATAGAGGGGGCGCTGCCTCCGTGGAGGCATCACGGGGCGCAACATGCGTCGTGCTGGCTCCCGCAGTTTTTATTACATCGCAATTGCGTCCGTGGCGCATTGGGCGCTCATTCGCCTGTGGTCATCACTATATGCCACAACGTTCTCGTTCGAATCATCAAGCAGGCAAGACGCGCCCCGGTATGCACATACCACGAGGTGCTGTGTGTTGAGGTGCACGAGCGTCAACAGTGACCTCGACCAACGTTGCCTCGACGCACCAAGCAGCGCCTCCTCTATGGAAAAAATAGAGGAGGCGTTGCACCAAGCATACCGCGGCAGACGGCCGACGCTTGCCCACGTGCTTATTACACGGTGTCAACTAGAACCTACCGAGAACCAAACAACGCTCAGTTCCCAGTAGGCAACGCGCTGAAGACGAAGAGGGAAAGGAGAAACGAGGAGGGAGCGGCTTCAGAGGAGGTTGGCTTGTGGAAGCTATGCGCGCTCGCTCCTAACTTTCTTTTTCCTCCATGCCTTCATCCCACTGCTACATGACGATGATGATAATGCGAAGCGTAACGTGCGGCTTTTCAAATAACGACTGTGATAAACGCAGCGCAAGCGCATGTTTAACCACATTAAGGAAGAAAACCTAACATATGGAACACGCGTTTCAGCCATCGCTGGTTTACAATCGCACAATGTGCAAAGGTGGGATATTTTTTTTTAAATTTTTTTTTGCATAATGACCCCCTATGCCCCTTACCTTATGGTTCTTAACAGTCGTCAAAGCCGAGTATTCACCACATGTACTTTCTTTTTATTTCCTTTTTTTGTGCTGAACTTTGAACGTACTCCCATGAAGGAACAAAAACTGTGAAATATTAATAACAATTTGCCGTACGGGTTCCCTGTCTCGGGGGTGTAGCTCAGAGGTAGAGCGCTCGCTTTGCATGTGAGAAGTCCCGGGTTCAAACCCCGGCACCTCCACAACTGATTTTTTTTCTTCATTTGAAAGGTGTCATTCTCACAATGATCTTTGCGTTTCCACCCATTTTTACCAACGCCTGCGCGTTTTCTCCTCTGTATCACTGCCTCAATTGTAAAATCTGTGGCCGCTTCCACTACAGCGTTCCTCTCCTTTCCACTATTTCGTTCCCTTTCCCCCCACGTCCATGGACACTGAGCCGCGCTTCCTACTATGGCTGTAGAAAACTGCGTCCTTTCGATATGGCAGCATAAATTCTGAAGGGCAGAAGGCAAGCGCAAGCCGCGGCTCTCAAAAAAGAAAAAAAAAAACGGCTTGGCTTCGTTGAAGGCTTATATTATGTCGACGTGACCGGGGCGCTATCTATTTATTTATTATTTATTTCCGTGTACCCTAAAGGCCCTCAGTTGGAGAGTATTACATAGGAGGGAATGCAACATCACCAAGGCTAACATTAGAACAATATACAAGGTAAAAAAAGAAAGGCGCAAACCATTATTGGCAACCACATTCAGCAAAGAGAAGTAAAACATGTAAAAAAAAGAACATCGTAAGCTAAATTAGTGTTAAAGTTTCGTTTTATGCAATACAGAACAATGCAATGGTTATACAATTCAAAACGCTGAAAATTCAACACTACGAAAGAGTTATTTTTAACTCAAGTAAATATAAACAGAGAAAACAAAGAAAAAATATGGTTGATCCCTCTGGCATAGGAATCGGTATAACACGAAAGTGAAACCTGTCTTCGCACATAAGCGGCAATCTGGCGAATCGAGGGACGGGAGAAAGGTTGCGTGCTCTGGACATGTGAGCATGTGAACTCCTTGCATGTACACATCAGCGGCACCTGGACACTGTACAGGGATCCTCGACACGTGCACACAAGCGAAAGCTTTCGAACGACTCGCATTTCTCCAGAAACACTGCACTGAACTCGCCAGCGCCCTGCAAAAACTTGCCAGAAACCAGGAGCGTTCTCAAACAATGAAACCTTGCAAGCATAGAGTTTCTTACTATTCTGAAACTCTATGCTTGCAAGCGAAACCGAAGTGTTTGTCAGCGGATCGTTTTGTCAACGCACACTTCGCTGTGCGAAATAAGGCGCATCATTCGCTTGTCGACGGCCGTCTTTGCGTTCCTTGAATAAAGCGCGTCATAATGCAACTGGCTATCATACACGTCACACAAGACAAATTATGTAGCGGCCATGGCTGAAGCAATGCGCCGGCAGGACGCCGATGCCTGCGGGGCGATAGAGGCGTCGAAAAGTGTGTTCAAATCAGATGTGCGTGATTACTTGATGAAGACATAATTTTTTTCATGTTGTGTGCATCATGTTGTATCAGTGCTCCGATGTTCCTTGTATGTGACTTTTAGGTTTTCTTCGTATTATGCTGCTTGTTTTTGTTGACAGTGTTTACAACTGTGTGGAATCCGCTGCATGTGCTGCCCTCTGTAGGCCCCCAGGTCCCGTCAAGCTGTTTGCACAGCTTTTTGCCTGGGGGACCCCCAACAAATCTGTTGGAAATAAAGTGGATTCTGAACTTCTGAACTGAAACTACTGAAACGCTAGCTGCCGGCGCGCATATTAACCCGACAATTTACGACTTCGCTCCATCGTTCCTAGGTGGCGGTACCACCGCTGAGAACCAAGAGTGCAGTGAAAGGGACGCGATGTTAATTTTTGCTAGATACGTTCGCTTTAACGGGACATCAATTAGATAGAAATTGTAAACAGGTCTAGTAAATATATAAGGCCCATTTTTTTCCTCCATATTGCAAGTCTCTATGTGGCGTGGTCGGCAGCGCTTCGAGCTCCTACCCTGGCTTGTTGTGTGTTCGGGTCCCAGCGGGTGGTACTTTTTCAATCTGAAATGCGAGTTTATTTTTCATACACCTGCTTTCGTTACTGAAGTACACCACAGATTTCTTGGTGGACCCCGGGATAAGGCTGTTTCATGTTAAAAGCTTATCGCCTCGCGAACAGCCTATTACAAAAGCTTCACAGGTTCAAGATCAAGGCGAGTTCCAGCGTCTGAGCGCGTTCACCCTCCTTACGTACCGAGAAGTGCGCTGGAAGCTACACATGAGCGTGAAAAGGTGCAACGATACGGCAGCATTATTTTAGATGAGAGAGCATCTTATGCTCGGGGCAGTGTCCGTTCTGCGGCGTCCGCACCCATACTGCGCTTGCGCAACTCTCCCTCATTCTTCTCTCCTACGCAGATGTGCGCTGTCCATCTCCCCTCTCCCCCTCTCAGACACAGGTGCGGCGGAGCAAATCATTGCATATAACTCTCTCTCACTCTCTCTCCCTAAGGGTACGCCAGGAGGCGGCGCGAGTGTCGCGGCGCAGTATAAAGCGCGCTTTCGCTGTGCTTCCGTCATTCTCTCTTTCTAGATATTCGCGCTTCCGCAATGACGACACACGTGCCGCGTCGCCAGAGTCACCGCCAGAATCATGTATTACAGTGAAGTTGAAATTGAAAATAAAAATAACTAGTTGCGTGTTCGTGCACTGCACTAGTGTTTGGCTGACATGTTAATAGAAGCCTCCACGACTGATCGCCTGTCTTTTCATGCTGTGTTGCCTGGCTAAGCAGAAGTAACATTAGTGCGCCATGTTGAAAGGAATTTTCCTCTCGCGAATTACGCAAATGACGTGTGTCCTTTCCCACCTATGTCGACCAGCCACGATCGCGAACGTGTAGGTTTGGGTAATTAGTTTTCTGTTAAAAAAATCACAGCATATCCACGGGGTGAATGATGATGAGTGGGCGAAGCTCCGGAGGGAATCATCGGTAAACCGTGAATCTTCCGCGTAATTCGCCCAGTCGATCATCATATAAAGACGTCTTACGCAGCCCCTTACGCAGGCCGGAACGCGCACCGCGTCTGCCGACGCCATCACATGACTGCTGAGAAAGTATAAGGCGGAGAGGCCACAGCGTCTTACACCAGCTTCTTACACGGGCCGTAACGCGCTAGCACAAACGCATTAAAAACGCGCAGTCTTTCGTTAATAGGGAGTTTTCGAATACGGGCCCCAAAAGTTTGGGGCCCCAAAGTGCTTAGCGTGCGCTAACTTGGGACCACGTAGGAAGTAGGAGTTTTCTAATGGGGTTTTGCGCTCGCTCCTTGCGTCTTGCGCTGGCAGCGCCAAAGTGGCCAAAAAGGCAGGCTACGACAAGTAAAAATTGAAGATTAATAAACGCATTTGCCTTTCATAATCGTACCCTTTAAAACTGCTATTTAAAGCGTGCAGTGGCAATGAGTTTTTCCATTAGCTGCCTCCAGGAAACCAAATCATCATTCCTGCACATCGTTGCTCTCGCCACTCGCACCAAAATGCTGTGTATCTACCACGTGCACATACGACCACCTACAACGTTCATTTTTCCTGCACACTGCCGGAGAATGGAATGCCCTTCCATCCGATATCGCCCTCATCACTGACATCGCTCAATTCAAAGCTGCCTTTGAAGACCATCTTTCAAGTCATGAAACCTAACCTGACCCGCCAGATTTTTCGTTCGCCCACCCCTCATGTAATGTCCCATGTGGGACCTTTGAGGTATTATGAATAAATGAATAAATAAATAAATTTACTTGTGATCCCCATCGTTCTGCGAGTCTTAAGAATTTGGTATCATGAGCCAAGGTAATCCAGCTTCGAGCCACCGGTCGCGTTAAGCCTACGAGCTCTAAATTCGACAACCGATCTTAAAAACGCGGGTTATTTCACGGCCAGTTTTTGTTGCATGCGTGAGATGGAAGAAAGCGATGACCTACGCCACCATTTATTGATTGATAAAGTCGTCACTTAACCAGATATCAGCTCAGTTTTGTCCTATGCGAGAGCCGCCGCTTCGATGGGCGCCGCCATGTTTGTTTACGCTAAAAAGTTTGGGGCAAGCTTTGGGTAGAGTGTACTAGAACTTTTGAGTGGCGCGAGCGCCTGCCCACGGCCGCTGGATAAAAACGCACGTGCGTTGCTAATCGAGCGGCCGTGGCCTGCCTGTACCACGGCCGGTCTGGACGCGGCCGTTTCAGCGTGGAAAGATGCGGTGGCGCTGGCGTCGACCAATCTACCCGGGCGGATGGCTGGCAGGCGTTCCGCGTACGCGTTGGTACCTCTCCGTCGCGCCCAGGATGATCTTCATTCCTCGTTATACCCCCCTTTTCAAAAATTTTAATGCAAATAAATATTATTTGACATTATTGTTATTGAAGTTGCCGTCGACTGTATTGCAGCCTGAAGTAGCGTAGCACATCGTACCGCATAACGAGCGCGTTCCCCCCCCCCCCTCCTTTTTTTTTTACAGTGTACACTTACACGAGAAACCGGCTAGCCGGTACACACCGGAAGCCTCCCTCATCCCCCCTCCCCCTCGAAAAAATAAAAGGAATGTGTTGCACATAAGTCGAAGAACTCCTCGCCCGTTCCACGTATATAAAACACCAATGTTGAAATCAAATAAAGGACGCGTTGCTTGTGGTTGCGTTCACTCACAACAAAAGCAGGCTTTATTGACATTGTCACTGTCTGAAGAACAGCAGAGTTTTTCCAAAGCTCCCTTTCATCATTTTAATATGGGAATGCGTTTATTGTTGTAGGACCCACAAAAATGCACATACGTAATACTGCAGAAAAACGCCTTCAGTGAAACACAGCAGTGCAAGATTTCGAGAGTTTAAATAAGCAACAGCACGGCAAAGCAAAGTCGTATTAACAATTGATAACATGAAAATACAAGGTTCGCATACTTACACAAACAATACATTTGCAATTAAAATTATAAAAAGCATAAAATTATAGAGCCAGGATACACCATATAACATAAAACAACACAGAATGCAGAGCTTAGGTTGTCTTCCTAAAATGCATTTAAATAAAAAAAGATGTTATTATCGTTGCAAAATCGTTGAAACCGACTCTAAAGCGGAACAATGAATCGGCTTAGTTCGAGTAATTATGTTCTGAGAACCCTAAAGCTGCTAAATTAACCATCACAGGTTTATTAATACAAAAAGATTAAAGAACAAATTTTATTTTCAGATTTCGCGTCAGAGTTTGCACGTTTTCTTGCTTACAAACCTATTCTCGGAAAAATCATCTCTCTTCTTGGTGCCCCTTTAAAAAATTAAGAGTGCAATAACATATGCACGAAAACTGACATCTTTTTTATGCCAATGCAGCAATTTATAGCCTAAGTTTCGGCTGCTGCTGTGCGCTTCTTCGTTTCTCATCGCGCCACTTGTTAAGACCCTTTATATAGAAATGCATACGCCTGACCACGTAAAAGCTGGTCAACTTAGCAGTTAATGACTTGCAACCAGCACCCCAAATGCTTCTCCTGTTGATCACTGCCAGGACATCCAAGATGCTATCTTTGTGTAAGTTACTCTTACTATCTTTCGGGGCCTTAAAAAGGGATAACTTGCGACTTTGTTGCACACACGGATATCCAGTTGTGCAACCTGGCGCGTAACAATGGTTTAAACGTTGTTCTATTGCCATTTCGCGACCAAAACAGAGATGCCGACTACAGAGGCTACCATGCCGCCGAGCAAACCTGGGTAGATTGGGCGATGGCAGCGCCGCCGCTACTTTCGCCGCAAGTTGGGCAAGGGGCAAGCAAGGGAAGAGCGCCGCGGTCGCGCCACTCAAAAGCTTCTAGTACACTCTACTTTGGGGTTCTTTGGGGCTGACGCTAAATTCCAGAAACAGCCTGCCCAACCCAAAACCCAAAGGCAGTTTGGGTCTCGCGCATGTGCAGTGGTGTCGACGCTATTTCTTTGGGGCCCCAAAGTGTTTGGGGCCCCTATTCGAAAACTCCCTAATGTTGGGTATTTACTGTCATCGTGGTGCATATGTCCATGTGCGCTTCGTGGCGTAGTGGCTAGCGCCGCGCGTTCGGAAGCGAGGGGTCCCTGGTTCGATTCTGCGCTTCGGACACAACGTTCGGAATTTTTTAAGTGCGAATGCACTTTATAAGCGACCCTGAATCCGCCGTCCCATAGCAACGGCGCGAGGAGCGGAGAGGAGCGTCTGTAGCAACGGCGCAGCGACGTCACACCCCACGTGACTGCGCGCGCTCCGCCTTCTCACCGCGGTTTGCGCGGGCGCACCGCTCTCCGCGGCGTGACGTCACGGCGCGCTGTGCAGCTGGCGTCGCTGTGCAGCTGTGTGTGTGGCGCCGGCGCGTCAGTCCGTATATAAACGTCCGCCGGCTGCCGCTCGCTCTCTTCTCGCTCGGCTCCGCGGTCGGTGAAGTCTTTCGCAGTATGGATCCATCGCAGGCATCAACCTCGACTGCGATACATCCAACAACGAGTACAACGCAATCGAATGCGAGCATTGCACGCATCGTTGAAGATACCGCACCGGTTGAAGACAAGGCAGCGCAACGAAGGGCCCGTGCTGCCGAGCGCAGGCGGCACGGGCTTGGCGTTCAGTAGGAACTGTACGGTCCGCGCCGTCTTGCCGGATCCGCTCACCGTCCATTTCTCGGATCACAAAGCGCTGGTACTAACCGTGAGCTACAACGATAACACCAATAGGTGCTGATCTGTAGTGACGTGTGTAGAGTGTGTGTGTGTGTGACGTGCTCGGCGATGTGTGCATTTATGCATCTACGAAATTGCGAGGTGTAAATAAATAATACTTCGTGTATAAATGTGTGTGTGTGTACAATGCATCATGACAACACTTTCAATTCATTAATTACACTTTAATCATAACTTTACTCCCCCTCATAGCATCACCCCGTGCATTCGCACTTAACCATGTTCACCCTCGGGGAAATGCTTTCTTTTTTCTCATCGTCCATGGTCCACCAAGCGCGATCCGACAAGTACGGCGACGATCCAAGAGAATGAGAGGAGCGCAGCCCCGCGCAGCAGCCAATCGGAGGGCAGCGGCACCTCCGACGCCATCTAGTGTCCATTCACCCAACCGCCATATTGCACACATCTCTATGGGACAGCGCCGTCGAGGAAACTAGATGAGAAATGGCGATGACGACACAGAATGCGTACAGCGCCATCTAGTATATCGTCACCCAACTGCAGTTTGCATGCATCTCTATGGGACAGCGCCATCTATTGTATGATAAGGGAGACGCTACTGGGTACGCCGGAGGGACGAGGGATTGCCCTAGACCATAAGGAGCTTCGCCCCTAGAAAAAGATGAAGCCAGCTCCACGCCGTGAAATCCGTCGGAACAGCGAAGCAGTTGTTTTACCGTTCATTGTGTCGTAAGTGGCAAGGGTGTCAAGTTATTGATGTCACGCCCTATCGGTTATATCGGTTGTACCGCCCTTCGTCGTTATCTTCTGATCTTACGTGATATGTGCACACTCGCGCACTTACTTCTTTCTTTCTCTCTTTCTTTGCATTCCATGCCATGAAAATGCGGCAGCGGCTGCATTTCCATAGCGCGAAGGTCGCGTCTCTATAGCGCACAGTAGCGCACCCAGGACCTATGCCAGGGGGGGGGGGGGGGGGGGGTGGTTCAATTTTTCACGAAGGGCCGGGCATGCGATTACACGGTGTTGCGTGTGTAAAAAAGTAAATAAAATGCCAAATAATAGTAACATCAATGATGATTATTATTACTTTTTTCGGCGTTTTGCAGTGACATTAGCGCCACATTCTTCTAGGGCACATGAAAAGTTACGGAGTGGGAGGGGGGTAAGGTCGGCCTCAGGGGGGGGGGGGGTTACAACCCCCGAACCCTCCCCCCCCCCCCGTCGGTGCGCCACTGATAGCGCATTTCCATTTCCACAGGCTGCATTTCCACAGTGCCAAACCTGCGCGCGCTCCGATTGGTCTCCGCGGCGTGTACAGAACACGCGTTCGTATTCTCTTCTCGGCTCTCCTTCACGGAGACGCGCGCGCTACCACCATGAATGAACATGAAAGGACGTGATGGTGATACCCCTGTGACCTCACTATCCCTATCACTACCGCTATATCACGTAACATTGGGGTGAGGGCAATTGGATTCACAGCAAGAGCGGGTCGGCTTTTATCATCTGCGTAATCCGAGACATTTCCTTGTTACTCTCATTTTCTTGCTTTCTTTCTTTCTCATTTATATTTATTTTTGCACGATAACTGCCATGTAGCAATGCGCTGAGGGCAAGAGTGTGCGTATAGGTACAAAACAAAAGTCGGTCCTGTAGCTATAACCTCCAGCGATAATCCTCTAGCGATAAGCAAACGGTAAAACTTCGCATAAGAATACCTTCGCTGTTGAAGCGGCCCTAAAGAACAAAACGACTTTTCATGATCCTCATCATCAGCAACAGCAACAGCAGCACCAGTCTTCGACTTCTTAAATGAAACAAAAAGAATTCCTTGCTAATTCCATTTGTGCTTCCAAATCTGCTTTGTGCCAAAATCAACCCTCGTGGTCTTCATATCGAAACGTTTCATTACTCTGGCATTCCTTCCATTCCACCTGTTAGTGTGACTACAAGACCGCTCAGTTTTTTTCTTTCTTTCTGTAGTTCTTTTTTTATTTTTATTCTTGCTTGTTATTCTTCTTGGCTCAGTCCCTCTTCAGACAACCCTAGATTGACTGAATACTGCTGCCCGATTCTTGGCCTATTCCCCTCAGTGGGTGTGCAACATAAAAGGTTCCTCCTCCCTCCTCCTCCTCATCATCATCATCATCATCAGCAGCAGCAGCAGCAGCAGCCTATTTTAAGTTCACTGCAGGACGAAGGACTCTCCCAACGATTTCCAATTTGCCCCATCCTGAGTGAGCCGGTTCCACTTTATGACCGCGAACTTCTTAATTTTATCGCTCCATCTCGCCTTTCGCCTGCCTCTGTAGCGTTTTTTTTTTCTTCTCTCGGTGTCCAGTCCGTCGCCCCTGCCCTTCTGTTATCTGTCCTCCGAATGACATGCCCTGCCCAGGTCCACTTTCGTTTCCTTATAATTGATATAAGAATATCAGCTACTCCTGTTTGTTCGCTGATGCACTCCGCTCGTTTTATATTTCTTAGCAGTACACCTACAATTTTTCTTTCCATTGCACGCCGCGTGCTCCTTAATCTCTTCTCTAGATTTTAGTGAGCCTCCATGTTTCTGCACCGTACGTTAGTACTGGGAGAATGCAGTGATTAAATACTTATCGCTTTATGGCAACTTTCCAGTCATGATTTGGGAATGTCTCCCGAATGCGCTCCATGCCATTCTTATTCCACGGAGGATTTCTTTTTCACGGTTAGGCGTCCCTGTTAACAACTGCCCCGCCCCAGATATACGTATTCACACATTCTAAGGGCTCATTGTCAATTTTAAATTCCTGTTCCTTAGCTAGACTGTTGAGCATAATTTTATTCTTTTCCTATTCATTTTTAGTTCTATTTTAAGGCTTTCCCGGTTTAGGTCCTCAATCATATTTTGTAGTTCGTCACCGTCATTGCTAAAGAGCGCAATGTCGCCTGCAGACCATAAATTGCTGAGATATTCCCCGTTTATTCTAAATCCCTTTGCTTCCCAGTCTAGACGTTTGAACACTTCTTCTAGGCATGCAGTGGATAGCATCGGGGAGATCGTATCTCCTTGCCTGACAAAGCAAAAGTGGGCCGGCTTTTCCCTCTAGCGACAAGCAAACGGGAAAACTTCGCATACGGACAGCTCCCCTTTTAAGGCGACACTATATAAGGAACAAAACGATTTTTTGCGTACTGCTAAATTTAGCTTTCAAAATACGGACAGCACCACTTCTGGCGCGAGAGAACGCTTGGTTAGTGAGAAAATGCATAAAATGAAAATACTGGCAGCGATGCCGCCTTCACATTTCCGTACCAACTCGTTATGACGTCATAGATTTTGAGGGCGCGCACCGAATTTCTTTCTACTAAAAATGAATCAAGTTGTGCTTAGGGGGGGGGCCAGTGGCCTAACATAGCGAGTGTGAGTAAATTTACGTTAGTAAACTTTCTGCCTCGATAAGCGCATCAATAACAATCTGTTGTAATGTTGAAAGAACGACGCTTACCGGCTCTCTCAGACCATGACACAATACTGCAAACACCTGCATACCGCGCAACATTATTTGTTTCCAGGAGTCGCCCCGCCACGGTGATCTAGTGGCTATGGTTCTCGGCTGCTGATCCGAGGGTCGTGGGATCAAATCCCGGCTGTGGCTGCTGCATTTCTATGGAGGCGAATTGTTGAGGCGCGTGTGCTGTGCGATGTCAGCGCACGTTAAAAAACCCCAGGTGGTCGAAATTTCCGGAGCCCTCCACTACGGTGTCTCTCATGACCAGAGCTGGTTCTGGGACGTTAAACCCCACAAAACAACGTTTGCAGGAGTCAAGACCACACTGAAGGCCCACCAAAAATTTCCTTGAAGCAAGTCGCGCAATTTAAACATTCGCACTCCGTTATTTCAAAGGTACTGACTTGGCGGCCGCCTTGAACCGTTTCCGCTACGTCGTTTTGACTCGCGATTGTTTTGGACGAGGGCAAAACAAGTGTACCAACCTGTGAAGCCGTAGCTTTCCTGGGGTCCACGTTGGCTACTCCGGTTGCGTAATGAGCTGCGAGGGCTCGTAGATAGACTGCGACACACACGTGGAATCCGAGCAACAGCGTCAAGGAATGTGTCATAATGCTGTAGGCAGTTGCATCCAGAAAAGAGCAACCGTATCCCAGCGGTCTCGGGATTGTGCCGTTGGTGACGTCTCCCTTGTAGAGGTAGTAGTCGAAGTATAGCTGCAAATCTCCGAACCCTGCGTATGCCGTAGCCGCCCACAGGCCTATCCAGCTGACTACCGTGAACAAGACCACCACCATGCAGAATCTCTTCACCTGAGAAAGGCACAGAAATTTTGAACGTTTCGAATTCCGTGATTGCAGCAAATCATAGCACAGCGCTCATACGCTTTCAGCGATACAAGCACGTGTCACAGACTCAGTTTCTAGGGGACTGCTTGTCGCTTTGTAACGGTGCATGCTCTCACAAAGGAATAGTGAAGTAAGACGTTCAGTCTACTTAAAGCTCAGCTTGAAACGAATGACGTTAGGCTGTGCCATTATGTATCTTTAGTAGAACGTTTTGGCGGGCTAGTTGGCTCATAGCTTTTTAGAAGATTTTTAAGACTGCGCGAGAAGACTGGGGCAGTAGAAAGAAACGCACAAGAAACAATGAGTGCAGACTGCCAACTGTCTTCTCGCGCAGTTTTAAATATCTAAAAAGCATTATATATCTAGACGTAGGCTTCACATATGTTTTTAAGGGGGGGTGGGGGGCACAGTGAAAAAGAAGTTTTTCATTGTTAACAATAATCATTTACGCGTTTTTCCACGCCACAACAACGATATATGCTTATAAGACATGCCGTAGTGGAGTGTTCCCCCAATTTTGCGCAGCTGGGGTTCTTCAACGTGCACTGATAACACGCAGTACATATGCTTCTACCATTTTCGCCTACTTAGACAGTGCAAGCACCGCGGCTGGGATTGAACCCGCGTTAGAGATACACCGTTGTCGTAGCCTACTTATACATTCCGGCAGTGTACTTGCATGTCTCTAACAAATGCAGCTCGTTATTGCAGCTAAGACGTGTCCGGACGGAGGTGGAGCCCCCTCCGATTGAGGATTAAGAAAGAAGACTTCTATAGAGGTAAGGGCACAACTTCCGCATTGCCGAAATGATTGTTAAGCACTCCTTCATTACTGAGCAATTGAAGTCTGCCATCTGCCAATTGAAGTCTGCTCGCACACCCGCACTTTCGTCATAGGCGACTTTTCCTCGTGCCAAGTCGAGATCTCTTCGAGTAAGCATTAAAGGGACTGTCTACCGCTCAGAAAATTTTTTAAGATTGTGGTAAAATTGGGCAGATCGTGCGTCACATTTACGGGAACGAGCACGCTTTCACCCCACAAAAAAGGAATTATGTTTTTAATTTCGCTTGAAAGTGGTGCAAAAAACGCTGCTAGCGACACCCAACAGCGTGTTCGTCATTTTCCAAGTGTACGAGAACCAGCCCACGCAGGTATGCATACTCTGCTGAAAAACTATTATGTATGTCTTACATGCGTACTTCACCCTGTGAGACACCTTGTTATAGCGTGCAAGAGCAATTTGTTCTTTTTTTCGCTGCTTTCGGGGTGGCGCATGTGGCGCTGCCTTCGAATTCGTCTGCCTGCGGAGGCGCGTAGTACTGCGCTTGTCATGCATGCGGCGCTGCATGTCCGAGACGCACCCCCGCGCGCCGACTTTCCCTCGCCTCTCCTCCTCGTCGTCGCCTCTGGAATGTCGACCTTGACGCCGGTTCGAGTTGAGATGCCTCCCGCGCCCGAAAGGGTTTCCAGGGAGACGACGACGCATCATGCGCCGTACCCAGTGTTGCTGGCATGCCTACACTAGGAAGGGAGCGACTTCGTAGATGAAAAAAATTGTGTTTTAATAATTTCTATTGAGATTCTGGAGAAACCACTGCACGCCGGGACACTTCGAAAGGTACGCTTTCTGTTGAGCCAAAAAACGGGAGAGCGATGAAGGGCGGTAGACAGTCCCTTTAACGAAGATTTTGCCAGTAAACAGAGACGGGCCACTGTCAAAGGGGAGTCAGACAGCGGTACTTCTGCACGAGGGCAGTCCACAGCAGCGTTACGACAGGATACGAAATACCGACCGAGAATGAGGTCCTGTCAACAGGACGCCAACATGAGAAACGTTGTGATGTACAAAGCGTCTCATATTACGATACGTGCCGTAAAACACCTGAAGAATGACGCGCTGGGTTTAGAAGTGGACAGCGCCATGCAAGAAAAAGGCTTTGTGACCAAGAACCCTCATGAATGACAGAAGTAGCGGCGCGGTCTCGGTTAAAAGAGGGGCTGTGTCGGCAGCTCTCTCAATATAAACATCCAGATACTTTTGGGGCGAAAATTTAAGTCTTGGGAACTTCGACGAAGTTACGGTCCTTGCTTCCAGAACTGCCCCGACCAGCTTCCCTAACCAGCATGTGCTCGAAGACGCATAGCCGAAAGGGGCTCTCGACGAGCACACAGGAAACAGCATCTGAAGGGAGATCAAGATTAAATTTTGCCAGCGAAGTTACAGATGTGGCAGCGTATCTCCCTAGCTGGTCGTCGCGAAGTCGGCAGAAATAGCCGGGGCTCGGCCGCGGCAGAGGCACGCGACATGACCAGTATTATAGCAGTTGAAGCAGGTAGGGCAATTTTCTTGTGCGCACAACACATCTGTTTACCAAAAGGCTGCGGCAATGCGCTAAATGAGAGGCAGGCCGGTCGCGGAGGCGACGAGCAGAAAACTGTAGGCTCAGGTGGGCGTGTTGCTACAGCAGCGCCCACCTCAGCCTACAGGCGGTCGGCATTGCACTGTCGCAGAAGGCGGTGGGTGAGGAGTCGCTCTTATACTGGAGAAAAATCCTCGAAAATCTCCGTACAGACGGCTTGCTGTACTGCCCGAGTCTGAGATTCGGCTCCTGTTTGGCGATGAAACAGGAAAAGCTGCCGGGCCACCGCTTGTCGATTGAAACCTTTGACATGGTGAGAAAGATAAGAGTGCTCCGAGCGACTGTTTACAGTTGCGATGCCTGAGATTGCATTGGCCTGCACAGGCACCTGTGCAGGCCAGAGTTGCACAGGCACCTTAATGTTTAACGCATCCTCGAGCAAAAGCCTTTACCTGTCGTGCTTTCGAAGCCGGCAGATACTGTCGGAGGTGCCGACTATCTTCCAGCAGTCTCAGAAGATCGTCCTGAGTCATCAAGAAGTGCACGAGTGTGATGCTGGCGAACAGGTTCCGAAGTACGTAGCCGCAGTTGGCGAAAAAACCGAAGAAGCCACCGCTGTGGGTCACGTTGTATACGGTGGCCGCCGAGAAATGGAGTAGGTAGCCGAACACCACGAACAGCATCGGTGCTCCCCGTCGAAGTTTCTTGCGCAGAGGTTCTTTACGAAACCTCCTTCCTTCGTGCGAAGACTGGCCTTCCGGGCCCGCGGCCCCATCTCCGTGAGTGTCCCGAGGCAAGAGGCCAACTATGCGCAGAGTGCGTATGATGGGAATGAGAATGTTGATTGCGTCGATATCCTCGTAGCTTAACCCAGCTTGAATAGGGTTGGCGGCTTCTAAACGTCGTTGCCAGTCCATTACCGTTGCTGAAAAGGGAACCAACAAAAATTTAAGTGAAGAAAGGCTGCTCTTTTGCACTGAACTGTGCTAGAACTTTTCTATGCCTCATAGGCCTATTACGCGAGACAGCGATCACAAATCACAAGTGGGAAACGGTCGTCCCGCCTTTCGCAGCTTCTTTCATATTTGGAGTGTTGCCCACGATTGTTTCTTACAAAATGGTATCTTCGAACCAGTGGCCCCAACTGTGGTGCTCAGCGTGAGCTACGACTAAGTCGGATGCAGCGCAGTAGCGTTGGTTCAGGGGCCAGTTGCTGCGCAGTTGTACTTTCGTTGACCGGACCTATAGAAGGGAACAGGCAGAGAGGAGAGGCGCTTATTTTAAATGAGCGTTTGTACTGCCCGCCTGTTCTCGAAGTGTTGTCCGCTCAACGAAACAAGCTCATGCAGAGACTGTGACACAGGCACAGACGCAATTTTCGGGAAAACCTGCCCACTCGGATGCGCATCCATTAGTGAGCATTTCGAAAACTTGACGCACTCACTTTGCTCCGTGTCTTCACCAGGCGCATCCGTTCAGATCATCACACAAGTGAAGTGACTTGCACACCCTCGACTACTGAGTCTAGATTCGCAGCTGTTCGCAGGAAGGAGGTCTTGTTCTTTGTCTCTCGTGCACATACCTTATAGTAGTACAGGACGTGCGAAGTAGTATGTCCCCGCGTCTAACAGGACTGCATTAATTAAGACGAAGAATGTCACTCCATCGCTCCGTCTCACGCGGAATGCCGGTCTGCTTTAACAATGGTCACACCCCTTGGACCTGGACAAGTCAACCCGGCGGAGCGCTTCACCGCTAAGTAACAACTAAACAAAATAGTCGAGCAAAGCGATCATTCTTCAGTCGTTCATAATGCATCCACACAAGTCCTTCTAGTGTATTGTAGGCACGATCAATGGAAGCAGGTATACAATTTCATTACACAGAGCATTTGAATATTTTTTTTTCCCTTTTCGAGCGTATGTACTACGCACACGTAATTTGCTGTATGCATTTTGGTCGATCGTTAAGGGTGACCTTCCATGTCTTGAAGCAATTGGAGAGGGCCCACGTGAAAGAAACTTCAATACTGAGAATATATAATACCGCTGATAAATTTGCCATTGCCAGACGAGAAGCACACTTGAGTCCTAATGGGGCCCTGAGGAGTCCTATGTCGGAGCTCGAGTAGCGTGGAGTCTCAATTACACTACTTACACTACCTTCGGCCACAAGAACCTCCGCATAATGCGTCAATATATGCCTCGTGCCCCAGTCGCGTACCTACAGGAGGCATCATTATGCTATCGATACATGACCCTGCATTGCCGATTAATGCAAAGACGCGCATCATCAAGGTTTTCTCCGAATTAAAATTTTGTTGCACTTCCGCGGGGCAGTTCCCGGTCAAGTCGTTTGAAGATTGCTCAACTAGCGGCTCCTGAAACGCTTTCGCTTGATTTTGTGATCATCATCCCCCATCCTTTTCTCTTCTGCTTCATTTAGCCAGCAGAGTAATGGCGCCTAGGATCTCATTTTTTTGTCAGGGAGGGTTTCTTGAAGATAAACTGCTTGAATGCCCGTAGAATGGAAGCTTCCTTGCCCAAATGGAATAACTGAGTCAACGGAAAGTGCCTTATAAATAGGTTGACCTTTTCTTTCTTGTTTGCTCTAATTTTCTATACGCAGTTCCAGGAAGTGATTAAATATCCGCTCTGTTTTCTTGGAGGAACACTTCCATAGGTATTCAGAAAAAAAGGACTACTTATAATAAAATAGGCTCGAAAATAGGAATTTCGCTAGATATTTTGTATGGAATACCGCCCTCCTAGATTCATTTAGTTCTTGAAGTGTTCGTTTTTTATATTGTCACGCACCAAACCAAGAGCCGCTGAAAAGAACGTTGATACCAAGAAAAATGGCGTCGAACTGGCGCGAGGTCTTCTCCTGAACTCCTTTTTTACCGCTTCGCTGGCCACGCGCTGGCTCATACACGCGCTGGCATTATTCCCCCTCCTAATGGAGCATCGCCTCGATGCTCATACACAAGTACTTACACGGCTTCTCTCTCCTTTCTATCTCTTTCACTCCCTTTCCCCCCGCCCCCACGGACGCTTAACCGTGTTCCCTACATGGGGTGCGGAAATTAGCGTCCTTTCCTAACCGAACCACAATCATCATCATCATCACACGAGGTATGCGAATTAGGGAAAATGAAAGACAGCAAAATAAACAAGTTAACACACGCGGGAACATGCCGAAGACAAAGAAAGAAAATCTGCCGTTTGCAGTAGGGAACAAAAAAAAAAAAAGACACGACAAAAACATTGTTCGTAGTTCTTTCGAGGACTGTGACACCAACGGAAAGAATGAATGCCTCCTTCCTCAACAGCAAATTCAACATCACCGCGTGAAATACGGTTTAAGACGGGCGACACGCACAATCTCTGCACGGGGTGATCGACGGTGGTGCGATGGCGCGTCTACATCTGGGATCACTTCATAGTTCACCGCACTTACACGCCTCATTACTTTGTATGGCCCGAAGTACTTGAGGAGGGGTTTCTCGCTGAGGCCCCGCCGTCGATTGGGGGTTCAAACCCAAACTTTGTCACCAGGTTGATAGGTGACTTTTCGATGGTAACGAATGTACCTTTTTGCGTCTAAGCACTGCTGCTGCCTTATGTGGACACGGGCCAGTTGACGGGCTTCCTCGGCGCATTGAATGCATTCCTCGACGTCAGGGCGCTAATTGGTCAAGCTTGTCGATGTCGCCATAGCGAATCATGGCATCGAGCATAGTCTGAATATCTCGACCATAAATGAGGCGAAACGGAGTGAAGCGTGTAGTTTCCTACGTAGCAGTGTTGCACGCATATGTGACGTAGGGCAGGATTCCGCCCCCTTTTTTATGCTGTACATCCACGTACATGGAGATCATGTCTGCCAGCGTTTTGTTCAGCTTTTCTGTCACACCATTAATCGGGGGATCGTATGCAGTGGTATTTGGATGGCTCTTGTAACTTAGGTTGAAGATATCGTTGAGCAGCCTTGCAGGAACGCCGTCCCTCGGTCAATAATAACGACTGACGGCGCGCCATGCCGAAGCACGATGTTACGCATAAAAGCTGCGCGACTTCGGATGCTGTCCCGCGTGGCAGTACCTTAGTCTCGGCGTAACGAGTCAAATAATCAGTGGCGACAATGATCCACCTATTTCCGGAGGAAGACAAGGGGAATGGCCCAAGAAGGTCCATTCCTACTTGGTCAAACGGCGCCAATGGGGGGTCTGTGGGTTGCAGAAGGTCGGCAGGTTTGAATGGTAGTGACTTGCGGCGCTGACATTCACGGCATCCTTTGATGCAACGTTTAAAGTCAGCAGCCAACGTTGGTACAGGTGTCGTGCCCTGTCCAAAGTTCTTGAGTAACCCAAATGTCCAGATGTCGGTTCGTCGTGGCAGGCCGACAGGATATAATCGCGGAGGGCTTGCGGTACTACCAGAAGATGAGATTTTTCGCCGCCACCCGTGTTCTTTTTATATAAGATGCCCTCTTGTAGAAAAAACGTCGACAGTGCGCGCCAGATGTGGCGAGGGATGGACGCTGTGCCCCCTTCCAAGTGATCGATGATGGGCCGTAATGCAGCGTCCGATCACTGTTTGTCGGGCAGATCCAGTCCGCTGAGCGTTCCCAGGAAAGCGCTGTCGATGCTCGCAGGTGCCGATGCTCGTAGCTGAAGTTCGTGGCAAGGACCTCGCAGTGGCCATCACGGAGGTTAACAAGGCTTCTTGCTACACAAACGTCCTGAGAAAGAAGGGAGTGATTATTGTGCGCGACAGCTTCACCACGCAGTAATCCATCGCACACCACTTCAATTACGACACTTGCACGTGGTGGAAACGTGTCAGCGTCTCCAACGACACGAAGGGACGCTCCGCTCGAGGGTTGACGACGTCGCTCGTCACGGCGGCCTTCCTTGTCGAGAAAGTTACGAGGCGCTGCGGAATGTCGATGATAGCTCCGTGTTCTCTAAGAAAGTCCATGTCGATGATTAGGTCCCGAGAACACTGACGTAGAATACACAGGTTAGCAGCAAACGTAGACCCGCGAATCGTTATTATTGCCGCGCGCAGGCCGAGCAGTCCGAGGATATGACCGCCAGCTGTCCGAACTGGCGTTCGATTCCAGGGCGTCGTTACTTTCCTCAGGATGAAGCAAGCTTTTCGCTGACTATCAAGTAATCGGCTCCTGTGTCAACCAGCGCAATAACTTCGTGACCGTCGTTTACCACAGCAATGTCCAAAGAAATCCTCTTTCCGTCGTCAGCAACTGCAGTCGTCGTCGATGTCGGCATGTCGTCGTCGTCGTTCTGCGTAAGTGTCGGTAGAGATCCTTCAGCACGTCCCGACTGAGCAGCCTGGCCGCCGAAGGTCGCTGCGGTTAGTTTTCCCGATGCGGGCTGGGCGACGTCCCTGCCCTACGCTTGAACAGGCACGTTGGAGGCACGGTTGGAGAAAACCGCCGCGGTGATGGGGAACATGACTGATGTCGCAACGACGAGGATCGGCGCTTACGGGAAACGTATTCCTCAATTTCAGGGGGCCTCTGGCCGAATCTAGGCCGTGGAGTGTTTGCTGGAAATCCTCGCAGTCCGAGCTCCCGGTATGAGCACTCTCGGTAAACATGTTCTGCTTCGCCGCAGTGAAAAAAAAAAAATGAAGCCGGCGGTTTTTTGGTGTCCGCCATGCGTTTGCCTTCGCCCCGCCACATGGTCTAGTGGCTATGGTACTCGGCTGCAGATCCGAGGGTCGCGGGATCGAATCCCGGCTGCGGCGGCTGCATTTCGATGGAGGCGAAATGTTGAGGCCCGTGTGCTGTGCGATGTCAGTGCACGTTAAAGAACCCCAGGTGGTCAAAATTTGCGGAGCCCTCCACTACGGCGTCTCTCATAATCAGAGCTGGTTTTGGGACGTTAAACTCCACATAACAGCATGCGTCTGCCTTCCTCGGGGTCGGCCGGTGGTCAGTGTAATACGGGACCGATTGAACGGACTGCATCATAGGCTGGGGTACAGCGTGAAGCGGGCTGAAAGGCGGAACGGGCTGAACAGGTTGCATAACAGGCTGCGCGACAGGCTGCGTGACGGGTCTCCTCAAAGCTTGCAAACAAGTCATCCGCGGGAACTCAGGTTGAGCTTCTGCGTGAAAAGGTGGTTCTCTCAACGCATGCTGAACTTCTTCGCGAACAACACTTGACAAAGAGCTGACCGTAGGGTGCAAGGGCGCCGTCAGCTTCTCGAGTTCTTCGCAGACAACGGAACAGATGAGTTCCCGGAAGAAATAGCTTATACGCGTTCGTTCGGTGTATATCTGTGCGTTCGTTTCGTGTGTGCTTCACTTGATATAGTTCGCGCTCATCTTCTGTTTGTTCATTTAGCCGCCTCCCCTAGCTTTGTATGTGTAGCTTTGTGACACACAACGTATAAAGCCCTTCGTACCAGCACGCGCTGCCCACGGGAGGCGCTCACTTAGCAAGTGCATGTTTGCTACAATTAATATTGCTCCTGAAGCTGCGAGCCTCACTTCGTATAGCATTACAGTTTCTTGCTATCGCAATCCTTGCTTCGTTCTTGCGGCGAAACTGTGACTTCTTTTCTTGCATGATGACCCCTATGCCCCTTACCTTATGGTTCTTAACAGTCGTCATTATGGTTAACAGTCGTATTCACCACATGTACTTTCTTTTAATTTCCTTTTTTTTTTGCTCAACTTTCAACGTACTCTCATGAAGGAACAAAAACTGTGAAATATTAATAACAATTTGCCATAACAATTTGCCGCTGTCTCGGGGGTGTAGCTCAGAGGTAGAGCGCTCGCTTTGCATGTGAGAAGTCCCGGGTTCAAACCCCGGCACCTCCACAACTGAGATTTTTTTTTCCTCACCTAAAAGTTGCGTTTTTACCAACGCCTGCGCGTTTTCTCGTCTGTATCAATGCCTCAAGTGTAAAATATGTGGCCGCTTCCACTACAGCATTCCTCTCCTTTCCACTCTTTCGTTCCCTGTCCCCCCACGGACACGGGGCCTCGCTTTCTACTATGGCTGTAGAAAACTGCGTCCTTTCAATATGGCAGCATAAATGCCGAAGGGGCGAAGGCAAGCGCACGCCGCGGCGCTCAAAAATCGGCTTGGCTTCGTTGAAGGGTTATATTATGTCGACGTGACTGGGGTGCTATTTATTTCAGCATACCCTCAAGGCCCCCAGTAAGAGGGTTTTTACGACAGCCGCCTTCTAACTGTTTTTCGATGCAACTATAGCAGCGACCTTCCTACGACTTCTACGTACGAGCGTACCAGCTTTCGCGTACAAACGCGTGCAGTGTACGTTCAACAAACGGTGCCTTCCTCGACTACGAGCCTCAACTCACGGGAACCATAGCAAGCTGCATCTCCATTGTTTTCCCCCGATTGAACGGCCGTGCACGTGCTAGTGGAACTCGCCAGCCTACACGCCCCGGGTTCCTCGCTTACATTTGCGAAACGAAGAGCAATACACTTTGAGCGATACAGTAAGCTGTTGTGATCGTCGACGGCTGGTTTCCGAAGACTCACTGGATATAACTTATACACGTAAAGAGAAAGGCTTCGCTACGCTTTCGACATCGAGCCGTATAACGGCCATGAGTGCGCCGAAGGTGAAAGTACTGTGACTGCGATCCGACCCGTTCGCAAGTATGGTAAGTATACATCATAGTACGCTAGACACTTCTGATGACAGAGACCTATATTTCATTTGTGCACAGAATAACGAGGAACGAGGAGTACGTATTTTGTAATCGCCAGCGGTTGTTCGCCGCACAGACGTGCTCGACGGACTCGAAAGGGGACGCCGTCAGAATGAAGCGGGTGGTAGCGGAACACCCGGGTGCTGCTTGTCTTCGCTGGCGTTGATGAAATTCAGCCGCTATATATGTTCGTATGTGCTTGCTCATGCGCATTTTACATCTTCGCAAACCAGCACTGCGAACGCGCGTTTACCCGTAAAAAAGAATGCGAGGTCATGATAGGAATCCGTAACTCTAAAATGCATTGTATATTCCGCGCGCTTAGATTAACAGATTGTGTGGCGAACGGCTACCTATAGTCTGTTTCAGTAGTTCCGTGCAGCAGAGCCAAGGCTACGAGGCCATCGAGCACAGAATCCCTCCGAAGCGAAACGAAATGCCATTGTTCGGACATGCACACCCCGCTTCATCTTCCTTCTGCAGCACTCGCCATTGGTACACGAGTCGCGGAAGGACACGTTTAACATGTGTTCGTCTTCCAGATTGGCCGAAGAGGGCTGTCGCGTTTATAGTGCTGCACGGAACTTCTGAAACAGACTATAGGAGCCAATGGTAAATATACACCTGTTCTATGCATACTTTTCGTTTAATTACGCAGAACAGTACTTTACAACTGGCGCTACATATAAGGTCAAGTATACGGGTTATATATACCGGACTTCAGTGTAACACTGTGTATCTCGAGTGTGCTGTGGGTTGTGTGCTTTTCAGTGGTTGTGTGATTGGCATGTATGAGCGTTGCGTCATGTCAGTCTGCGTGTTCTACGTACAGTCTGATGTAATTAAATGCCTGCTGATTGCAGCGTGCTCGAAAAACGCTGTTTTTGCTTTTTTTCCCCCTGCTACTCCCTCTGGGTGGGCACTAGCACCCCGCTTGGTGGGGTAATAGAGCTCTCTTCCAAATAGAGTTTAATCCCCTTCGCAGGCGTCCTACTACTCTGTTTTGGCGAGAGTACCAGTACCCTGTCAAGTGGAGTGCTAAGGTCATGCCTCAAAGGGTTACTGTATACTGTGCATAAAATGGGGTTGATCTACTCTGAAAAAGGAAGTTAAATTTGGGACAAGAAACTACTCCCCCAAAGTGAGTGCCCAGTGCCCTCAGTTTTTAGAGTGAATCAGACGACGCCTTGAGCACAATGAAGGCTCATCATGGAACCGCTAAGTGACAGTAAAGCTATTCTACGCCATTTAATAAGTACGCTGTGACATAAGTGCTTGTGTCACATTATTATTTTTAACTACCACTGACAGATATTTGTATCAGCTCATATAATCCCATTTGTGTTGCCAAAAAAAAAAATAACCACGTATCGCGAGACGATATCACTATCGCACAGCATTTACACGTTGGCGATTCCAGCGTAATTTGTTCAGAAGAACGGCAACTGCACTTTGTCGTATGCTTGAAAGACACGGCTGCAGCTACGCTGAAAAAATTGTGCCAGACCGGGCGTTTGACAATGACATGGCGCGCTCTCGAAGCACGCGATCAGGGATGCCAACAAATAGAAAAGACTGCAGCGTAAGGCCAAGTGCTTTTTTATATTGAAATACGAATGTCCAAGCATTCAACACTGCTGCATCAGAAGGAACGAACACCTTGGAGGATGCGTCACTTATGCGCGTATATAAGCGCGCAGTGGCTAGCAGACGACGCGAGCAGCCATCCACACTTGGGAGCTTCGTCCGTCCGCCGCAAGGCGCCGGCATGGTTCGATCTCGAAGCCAACAGGCAGCTCCCACTCCAGCAATTTCTTCCTTCCTCCATGGCTGTACGGTGTGCCTGTTCGCTTTTCGTTTTTGCCTCAAGCTCCTGATGAACAGTGAAAACAGCAGCGTGAATAATTCAGCTTAAGAACAGTGATATCTTGAAAGGGAAAACGAAAGGGAAAAGGAAACAATGACAACTTGTGCATCCAACTGTCCCTCAAGCACGCACACGCACTCCATCATGTCCCCTTAAAAAGTTATGTACGTTGTGTTATTGTGTCACGTTGCTTAACTTCAGAATGCGCCAGGTAAGATTCTTGGTCGAGGCACACACACGCACACACATAACACACACACACGCACACACACACGCACACACACACACACACACACACACACACACATATATATATATATATATATATATATACCACATTCACCGTTGTGGTACTCGAAAAACACATTCTGATCGAGCAGTTCGAGAACCTTACGTCAAGAACGAATTCAACATTGCATTGTCTGGTGGCACCAACGAATCCACAGACCGACTATCGTGCTTGACCAGCCACGTAACTAAACCAAACCACGACGCAAGCGAGTAAACGTCTACACTATATGTCCGTCTGCGCCCAGTCGCAGAAGCATCGTGCAGTGTCGGGCCTCGCGAGGCATCTCTAAAATGCTCGCCCTACATTGTCCTAGAACCTGGCAAGCTCGACACCACGCCATCGTCGTCTTCAACACACTGCAGCACGGAGCTGCTGCCGAAGTGCTTTAGTAGAAAATAAGCAATAAATCTGAGTGGCTACTTGATTTTCTGCTGCAGTGGTCGATGCCGCTCTCGACGTTCAGTAAAAGTGGGTGTATGTAGAGGACACGAAAGTCGGGCAGCGTTGCTCCGTTTTGCACTGAACGCACGGAAAAGAAGGTAGCAACAGGTAGCAAAGTAGCAACTGCGACCAAGGGCTACAACTGCACATTAAAAAACGGCACGCCTCCATCGACAAACTGCGAACGCCAACCTGTAGGCGTTGCTTTTATTAAAATCTCATAAATAAAAAGATGTTATATTTACACCTCATGAAGCATTCTTGAAAGGAAGCGGTCCTCGCCAGAAAAAGCGCGTAACTGTCCTCGTATGCGCACTAGAACAAAAAAAAAAAAAATCCCACGAGCAGCCGCCCTTTACGGAGCGCTCTCAATACAGCAGGATGTCGTTCGTGGACTCCCCGAACGTGAACAGCTGCGGCATGTCTGGCTTCGGATCTCTGGGCCCCAGGAACTCGGCGTGGCCGGTGTTTCCTTTGCCCTCGTTCAGCGGCACACCGGCTGAAGGTAGGCCCACCATTTCTCGCGGCAGCCCCAGCTCCTGTACGAGGCGATAGTTGACCGCCTCGTTACTAGCAGGCGGGCCGGGCGGCTCCCTCCTCGCACACGGCTGGGCTCTGACGGCCGCTGGTCTCTCCTCGCGGCGACGTGGTGAGGGGCGCTGCCTTTGTACGAACCAGCCACTGGCGTTCGGCTCTGCGAACGGAAAAGAAAAAAAAATTACACAATCTCCCGCTAAAGGGGACCATGAGGCGATGCGAAGCAGCACGTTGGATGTCAAGGAGGTTTAAAAAGAAATTTTTTCTTTAAACCTCCTTGGTGGGTGCCCACCGCGTTTGCATCGGTTTGACGCTAGCAGACGCTGCATGCGTCAGCGTTGTCTCTCGCGGGCGAGGGCGCGTTCTCGTTCCTTGAGAGCTGGTAAAGTGTTCATCGAAGAAAGAGCGTTTCCATAGTCAACGCGGGCCGTTCGGAGAGGAGGAATGCCGAGAGGAGAGAAGATGAGACGGAGAGGAGGAGGAGGAGGAGGATGGGCATGCGCCGTGCGGGTGTGGAAGCCGCACGGTGGATGGATGGATGGAGGGAGCCCCGACCATAAGCCGCTTCGCATCTAATAGTCAGATCAGGCGCGGCTTTGACAGAGCGTTGGCAAAGCGGGCATCATTGGCTGGAGGGGGGCCTTTCACAGGTAGACGCCGCTTTTTTAGGGGCGAAGCTCCTCTTAGTCTAACCTTGTCACGCGTCAGGCGTAACCCGCGTGCCGGGAGGCACGCGCTCGAGAGCGAAAGGCGCGCGTTGGCTATGGAAACGCTCTTTCTTAGAGGAACGTTACCAGCTCGCAAAGAAGGAGAACGCGCCCTCACCCGCGAGAGACAACATTGGCGCAAGCAGCGTCTCCTAGCGAGTTTCTTGATAGAGATGCTCGCGTTGGAGAAGCGTTCACCAGCAACCCATATATATATATATATAGAGAGAGAGAGAGAGAGGCACAGGATCTTGCGATGAAGTGCCGGTGGGAGATTTCACTTGTGCATAGTTGAACCATGAGGATTCGTAGCGTGCGCGTTAACTAAATTAATCTGGAACTCGGCACGACCTACGATGAACCTCCCGAGCTTCGCCCACTCATCATCATTCACTCCGTGGATATGCTGTAATTTTTTTCTTGTACCGGAGTGTAGCGCCAGTAAATCTATTAGGCGTCGGCGATTATACCAGCACTTCCAATAGCGCGCGTGTAACCATTAACGAGAACTGTGTCACTAGTAACCAGTCATTTGCAATATACGTGAACAAATTAAAGAAAAATCTTTTCGTGACAAAGAAAAGTATTTTAACGAAAAATTACCGTCATTTATTAAAACATGTCCAAGGAAATTTTGGAAAGAGGTCACTCCGGGCACGTGCTCTACCGATGTATTTATTTTATATGGAAAATTAGAGAGTGATGAAAAAGTTGCCTGTACGGCCTTTAATAACTATTTTAACAGTGTCTATACAAAAGATAATAATCATCTCCCACCTTTCGATGCGAACCTACCACCAATATCAGATGTCACTATTTCTGAAAAGGGTATCTTTAATTTATTGTTAAATCTGGATGTTAAGAAACCTGTTGGACCAGATGAGATACCGAATGCTTTCTTAAAACGGTACGCAGAGTGGTGTGCGAAATATTTGTGTGTGTTGTATACTAGGTCTTTGAACGAAGGTGTACTCCCTGAGGACTGGAAGATTGCCCGAATTAAGCCTCTACACAAAGCAGGTGATAAAACTCAAATAAAAAATTATGGACCAGTTTCGTTAACCTCAACAGCTTGTAAAATTCTCGAGCACATAATTCACAAACACATTATTACATTTCTTGATGAACACAAAGTACTAACAAAAGCACAGCATGGATTTAGACGTGGATATTCTACCACTACACAGCTGGTTGAAACCATCCACGATTTTGCTACCGCACTAAATGAAAGTGAACAGCTAGATGAAATTTTTATGGACTTCCAAAAGGCCTTTGATAAAGTTTCGCATAAAAAATTACTTCATAAATTGCAATATATCTTGAAAAATTCGAAACTGATAGTATGGACACGAGCGTACCTTGAAAACAGACAACAATTCGTTTCACTTAATGACAGCTGTTCTAGCAAACTTCCTGTGGATTCCGGCGTACCTCAGGGCTCAGTCCTTGGATCTCTTTTATTTCTATTATATATAAATGATATAATGAATGGCCTTTCTGTAAGTGTAAAGCTTTATGCAGATGATTGTGTGTCATACACAAAAGTATCAACTGCTGGGGATCAGATAAGGCTGAATAATCAATTTAACAAGGTCGTTTCTTGGTGCCAGGAATGGCAAATGTCAATTAATTACAACAAAACTGTTTATATGAAAATAACACTAAAGAAAAATCCTTTATGTTATCAGTACGGCACGAATACCGTCAATTTAACAGAAGTTGCAGAATACAAGTACCTTGGATCATGCATAACTAATGATCTAAACTGGAACAAACACACCGACATAACTACAGGTAAATGTCTACGTAAACTCTTTTTTCTAAAACGATCCTTAAAATATTCTACCCCGTCTGTACGCATGCTAGCATATAAAACACTCATTCGTCCAATGTTGGAATATGCTGTAATAATATGGGATCCATTCACTAACCGTAATATTAATCAACTAGAAAAAGTGCAGAACAAAGGCTTACGTTTTATTTATAACTCATACGGTAGAACATCGGTATCTGAATTATTGGTAAAAAGTGGTCTGCAACCCGTTGTGGACAGAAACCGCACTTGCGGACTTAAGTTTTTCTATAAATTAATAAATGGCCATTTAAATGTTGACACTGCAGGCATCCTTCGGTATTCTTCCGGTTACGCAACTCGCAAGCGACACAGTAAAACGATAACTCCTTTACCTTCACGGATTAACTGCTACAAGTATTCATTCTTCCCTAGAACTATTAATGACTGGAACAGCCTGACAAATGATGTCGTTTTACATCAGAAACTGTCACTGTTTGAATACAGCATCACCTAAACCGTCATTACTTATTGCATTGTATTATTTGTTTTATTGTAATTATTGTGTTAGTCTGTAACCCGTATTCTACGTGTTACGTTATTATGTGTTATGTTACTCTAAGAATTTGTTGAAATAAGCGTTTTTGAACCTTCGCCCTGTATATTCACATTGTACGATTTATTGTGTTTTGATTGTTTCTTTAATTGCATGTACCCATTCTCGAACATTTTTCCCACCCTGCCATGACCTTTCAACTGAAGGATCTCTGTATTTATAAATAAATCCCAGTACTGTGATTGTACCACGCGCGCCGGGCACAACCGGCGCAGGTTAGTTGCCCCTTCCGACACTTTGCGGGCTCCACCGGATTACAACATTGTCAGGCGGCGAAGCTTACTTTGCGTGCGCTTCGGTGTGGTGCGTTATCGGGGCTCCCTGTCAAAATAAATATGACACGCCGAAACCTAGATAACAAAGGCCATACAGAAACGCGGCGGCCTCCGATTCCTTCATGTCAGTCGGTATATGGTAGCGTCCAGGTCCAAGCTTTTCGGTTTCCTCGCGGCCAGAAAGAGTTGAGAACCGCTGCCCTTTGTTTTCACGGCGGGGTAAGATACGGCTTGTCGGGAGATTTACGGACATGCAAGTAGAATCGCGAGGTGTGCTCCGAAATCGGGAGTTGGCAGGTAATCCGATTGCCAAATTAATTAATGATTACTTAGTGTCGATAGGTTAAATATCCTGTGGTACTTGAACCCGCCACCTTGTAGGAACCGAGACCATGACCTATCACTCCAGCCCCCAAGACCTCCTATACAATATCTCCACGGGAATAGAACCCAAGCCCTTTCTGGTATTAAGGTAGAATGAAAATGGGTTAAGGTGGATTAAAGATGTGCTTTAATGTTGATTTATTTATTTATTTATTTATTCAGATACCTACAGCGCCCAATGGGCATTATTGTAGGGGGGAAAACAAAAAAAATAATACATTACAGGTGGTATACAACATCAAGAGTTAACATAACAAGATCAGCAATGCGTTTAAGATTACAGATGACGTGACACATGTACATTCCGAACAGATCACTCGAAAAATGTATTGCGTCAAACCAGGAACAGTACATTACAACATAACTACAAAAAAGTAAAAAGGTTAAAAAAACATATAAATAGACAAGTTTATTGAATGCCGTATAGAGGTGACGCGATACCTAGTGGAACAAAACTTCAGCTAGGGCACTGTCGAAGGAACTGATTGGCGACAAGACAACCTCCTCCGGTAGACTATTCCAATCATGGCATGTTCTTCGAAAAAACGAATGCTTATATACGTTAATGCGACAGCTATATTCTCTCACCTTTAAAGAGTGATCACGACGGGCTGACCTGTATGTAGGATAGAGGATATGTTTCCTTCCTTAGGCCTGTTGCTCCAATAAAAATTGGAGCTGGTGAAAGAGCTTTAGGCGCATGTATTTTCGTCTATCTTGCAAAGTCGGCCATCCAAGATTGGCTCTTATATCAGAGGAGCTTATTGTAAAGTCATAGTTCGAGGAAACAAGCCGTGAAAACAAGGCGTGAAACAGGAGGAAACAAGGCGTGAAGGGTATGCCATATTACTTCACCTTCGCCTCAAGGCCACAGCACATTTTGTCCGACATTAAGGCTTCCTTGCTCCCTCTCGGTCTTCCTCTTCATTCGCAAAAGCCGATAGCAAATAACGCGGCGTCGCTGCTGCGCACTAAAGTCCTCCGTAGTCCAGTTCAATGTCAATGGGCTCCATCCACTAACCAGAGGGCGCTACGTAGCTCTCGTCGGACGGCTCAGTGTCGCTGACGTTGGCCGCTTGGGGTGCTCTTATGAGACGCGCGCGCGTTCGCCCATAGGGCGCGCATGGTGGAAGCCGTGGCAGATGGCCACGCGCGCGTTTCTTCGCTGTTTTTCGGGCGTGCTACGAAACGCTCTCGTCGCCATCTGGAACAACTTGCTGCAGGTCTCGAGCGTGCGCCTCAAAGCAAACAAAACAATAGAAACTAGGACGCGCGGTGTAGACGTGCTGATATAGAGTTGGAGACGCACGCGTCGCGTTTCCCTACTGTCCGGCCACAGTCTGCCCAATTTTGCTTATTCTGTCCGCCAGGCTGTGCATTCTGGCGCTGATGTCGCACATGGAAAACTCGACTGCGCGGAGCCGTCTACACCACGCGTCCCACTTTCTTTTGTTTCCTTTGAGACGCGTGCTCCAAACCTGCAGCAACCTGTTCGAGAGGGCGACGCGAGCGTGCGTATGGTTTTCTTCGTAGTACGCTCGAAAAGCAGCGAAGAAACGCGCGCTATGGGAGGCGAACGCGCGCGCGTCTCAAATAAGTGCGCCCCAAGTGGCCAATGTCAGCGACGTTGAGCCGTCCGGCGAGACCTACGTAGCGCTCTCTGGTCAGTGGACGGAGCCCATAGCGGCGCGGAACGGTTTTTGAAGTGAACTCCTCCGCAGTATGCAACCATTACGCGGTGAAGAGCAATAACAGTGCGAAGGGGCCACTGTCATTAGACATGACACATTTTGTTCCTCCACTACCAACGTGCGCACATGCCGTATGACACCCAGCCCATATTGGCAGCGATTCACAGCAGCCTGTCAGGTCACTGCGACTACATTTTACAAATGAAACGACCATACTTATTTTCCGGAAGTTTGAAATCCTCTAACAGAGCCTGTGCGGCAATCAAATAGAATGGTAAACTCTTTGTGAAAAATTATTCTAAATTTATAATATTCGCTCCAATTTAGCGGCCAGTGATGCCGCTACCAAGAACACACGCTAGGCGCGAGAGTGACGTCACTGCGGCGCATTAAGTGCAAATGCACCTTATTCAAAATTCAAATTTGTCTGGAATCTTGTACCCTCTCTCGCTGTCATCTTTCTAACCCCCTCCCCTTCTCCCCAGTGCAGGGTAGCAAACCGGAGTCTGATATCTGGTTAACCTCCCTGCCTTTATCCTCTTTTCTCTCTCTCTCTATTCAAAACGGTCCGCCGACAGGACTTGAAACTGCGGTGACGAAGCTTGACAAAATTTTGTACTAAGGCGCGTGGAACCTTAGAGATGGAATACCACGCTACCTCAAAGATCTAGAAAAAAAAATTGCACCATCTCCCCGAAGGGGACCGTGGGGTGATGCGGAGCATTGCTGGGAGTTTCAACGGTGCATTTAACGGCGTTGTTTACAGGTTTGCAGTGTTTTCGGTGTTACCTTTGCGGTGAACCTTGCGTGTTATTACGTTGTTAACTTGGTTCGTTACCACACATCGCATGACAGTTGTCGGAATGTGAGTTGATGCTGAGGCGTACTTGCGTCAACCCACTCGCTGACGGAACTGTTGCTTCCATCCCACAACACCAACTTCTTTCATCGGAGGAGGAGATACTACTGAAGCGAAGCGCGCGCGCGCTCTCTACCCGCTTTATTTATTGCAGCAGCTGTTGGAGAGAGGGGAGAGGAGAGTCGCGTATGCGTAGTGTGAGTGCGGACGGACGCCGCGCGCGCGCGCTCTCTACCAGCTTTATTGCAGCAGCTGTTGGAGAGAGGGAAGGGAGTGGAGAGTCGCGCGTGCGTAGTGTGAGTGCGGACGCCGGACGCGTGACGTACCCGCGAGCAAGAGATGCTCCGCATCTAAAAAAAAAAGAAAGAAGAAGCTTCGTTGACTTTTACCAGCCATCCGCGTGCAAACGAAGCAAATCAGCTCGGTGCGTTCGCCATAGCGAAGAGAAAAAGAAAACAAAACTGTTTTCACGAAGGGAAATGCAAAACGAAAAATACAGTCACCAAGAACAGCACATGTATACTTACATATAAGTGCACGTTAAGGAAGCTTGGGCGGCCAAAATTACTCCATATTCATCCACAACTGCGTCACAATCATAAACAAAGACAAAGCTGGCGGTACGCATAAGAATTTTCTTCGTGCGAACCAGGGCGTCGAAGATCATAGTTCGCTTTCACGATGCCGACGGAGTACCGCCAAGTCACCGTTCCGCAACGCAAGCGACGTAGACAATTGAGACCTCTCCGCTACTGCCGCATGTTTCTTTGAAACCGTTGCATTCAAGGTTATGTGAGCCACGCTTTCCGTGGCTTTGCGTCCCAAAACGCCGGCGGCGCAAACCGAGTCGGCCAACGTGGGATACCAGACTAGCTTTTGCGCGTGAGCAGTGTGCAACCTATAAAGCAAGCGGTTAGACAGAGTTCACCTAGCTGGCTGTCAGATGGGTATACAGCAATAAAACGTACACGGCGCGCGCTTGACACTATACGTATAGTCGGCGGTCCAGCAATGCGGTGATTCCGAATGGACCTCAGCGAGTACAGGCAGTAAAGACAACGAGCAGGGCACGTTGCTGGGCAAGCAGACAATACATTGAAGTGCTAAGTATGCCCAAATGAGCAGCATTACTATGCGCCACGCGAAACAAACAGAGCAGTCGCATCTATGAGCACCAACAGTAACAACACACGCACTTTTGCATATCACTCCATTAGCCTCGCTTTTGTTTGCTCAAACTTTGGCTTAGCGCAGCACGAGCTGTTGTTTTCATAATGGTAACAGCTCATATGCGTACTGCTTCATTCGCGATGGGGAGGCCTCAGGAAACTTAACACCCATATACATTCACATTTTTGCTAAACGACAATTTCGCCTAATCTTTGCTCGGCTTCACCAGTTCGTGTCGTACGGTCGTTCTCTCATTACTGTCCGACCAGACGCAGTGGCGGTCCAGTGACTACGACACTCGACTGCTGACCGAATCCCAGCCGCGACGGCCGCATTTCGATGGAGGCGAAAGGCTAAGAGGTCCGCGCGTACTGTCAGCGCGCGTCAAGGAACACCAAACGGTCGAATTTTCCGTAGCCCTCCACTACGGCGTCTCTCGTGATCATATCCTCGTTACGGCATGCGAAACGCTAGAAATTTTCGCTGCTCTTATGTCACTTCTCTCGGCACGTCTTTTATCCACGTTCACCTTCTTTTTTCTTTTTCTTTTTTTTCGTTTTGCGAAGGCTTACACGTGTACGCTGTGACAACAGGGACGGCAAATTCGTGTGTACGTAGAGCAGAGACGAGGTCTAAACTTTTGGTGCAGCGCGTACTTCCAGCCAGGTAGAGCCAGCCTCAAGATAACGCAAAGAAGTTCTCGCTGTAAACAGGCGCAAAAGAGCGCGCGCTCCAAGAACCACACGCGACACAGTGCGTTGGGAACGCGCACGCTTTCAACAATCGAGGCCGTTGCAAAACGTCGGGCCAACTCACCACTCTCATTTGTAGCGGTCTCAAGACTGCTCGATGAGCCAGTTCTCTTCAGGAAGATCGACGGCAGAAACCGTCTCAACATCCTGGGAACGCGAGGACGCCTAACCTCTTCGTCGAACGTGACAGGAGCTTCGTCCGAGACTGAACCGCGCCTGGGGCCGCGGCCGCGGCCGCACAAGCGGCTGCAGCCTCGACCGCCTCCACCACGACGCCCCGTCGTCCTCCTGTACGGGTATCTGACACCGCTCACGAGTTTTGATGCACCCCCGAGTCCGACGGATGCGGCGGTAGGCGTGTCCTCCCGGGCTTCACAGGGGCATTCACGACGGGGAACCCTTCTTTTAGTGTCGAACTCCATCGTGTCAACTTCACAATGGGCAGCGATCACGACTTCGTTACCGCTGCACGACGGCGCAACTTCCAATGGCGTCCGATCTGCAGGAGCCGCCGCGTCTTCGGCGGCGATCCGGTCGACTGTCGGAGAGCGAGATGTGGACGCGAGCGCGACACCGCCAACGCAACCACTGGCTGCGACTTCGTCAACACACACGACGCGGGCGGCGTTGTCGTTCGAAGTCTGCGCCATGGCGTGATATAGACAGTACTTGGGACGCCGCCGACTTCGAGGCAGGAGACAATCCGCACACTGCCGCAAAGACGCGCCGTTGTTGTTTCGACGGAAAGCCGCGCGCGCGGCCGCAAAATGACGGCTCTCGTGCGCGCGTTAACCCTAACTGCTTTCACATATCCATCTCTCCAACGACATCGTCTACGTTTGCAGCCAACGAAGAGAGAATTTTTTGAAAGTATGCGCCCAACGGAAGTGCTCCCTACTGCGCGCCGATTGGTTGGAGCTGCCGGAGCTCCGAAACGTCTCGATGCGTGGTCCGTTTTTCGGATTGCGTCATTTTGACGTTTACGTCTTCACGTGTTGTAGGCGAAGCGTGGTGGCGCCCTCGCGGAGTCACTGAGTAAAGTATGGAGTTACCTCCGTGAATCTTTCACGGTAAACCGCTAACAGTGGCGCTACTGCGCTTATACTGTGAGGCATGCTGTTAGGGTGCCTCGCCCGCCCCGCTCGCCTTGCCGAGAGCGGCGGGGGAGGAGGACATCAAGGCACCCTACATACTGTGAGCTCGTCGGCGGCTTCGGCGGCTCATCTCCGCTGTTGAAGAGGCGGCAGTCTTTCGCGCGCTTGATATTCGTGGCGCTATTTGTAAATAATGAACTAATACCGCTATTAATGAGCACCGCGTCGCTTCGATGCAAACTGCATTGGTTGGACGTACACAGAATAAGTTCGTGCGTTGCGATGTATTCGCACATTTACTTCCACGCTTGTAGTTTTGTCCGCGCAGTCTTCCGTTCCCTATGCGCCTTTGGCAAGCACCAATTTAACGCGTCCTATAACGAACGGCTGTATTACGCTTACCCTGTGGCTTTCATTTCTTTCTTTGTCTTTTATGTAGTTTACGTTATGTTCTCCGGCCCTACGCGCCCTCTGGGAAAGGGGGAGGTAGGCGAGTGGGTGAGTGATTGTCAAGGGGAGGGAAGCCGTTGTGGATACGCTCCGTAAGGGAGGGCGCCCGAAATTTTGACCACCTTGCGCTCTTTAACGCTGATTGACAAGGCACAGCGCACAGTCCCCTAGCATTCTTCGCCTCCATCGAAGATGCGACCGCTGGGGCCAGATTCGCAACCCGCGTTTTTTGGGACCGCAGTCGGTGTCTGACGCTCTATACAAAAGACCTCTGGCGCTTATGTGAAGTTAACTACTGCAGCCTAAATCTAACATAGTCACTCGAATTTGCTTGTTTTTCTTAGGCGCTGGTCTTGTGCAAAATATTAATTAGTTCACTATTTTACACAAACGCAGTGCACTTTGCTCTTCCAGGTGCTTACACTGCGGTATTACACTGCGGTATTACATTGCGGTATATGCGCAAAAATAACAATAATAACAGCAGTAGGAATAGTAGCAGCAGCAAAGGTGAAAAGTCGTTCAGATTACTGGACTTAAAGGGGTCGTGAAACGTTTTTTGAACATTTTGTACTAAGTGCGTATTCGGGATCCTGACCCTCCAATCAACAATATGCGTTGTTCCGTTGCACCGTGTGCGTTGATTTAGAGCGATAAAAAACGCGGTTTCGGTTTCACTGCGCGCCTTCTCCTCAACTCTGCAGATGACGTCATCTTAGTAGCCGTCATACCTCCGAGATTGGCGCGCTCTCGGAGGCCATGGGAAAAGAGACCGTGCTGCCGCTTTTCTTCCGAATGGTGGCACCGCACGGTTTCCAAGTATTTTCTTCCTTTCTAGCTTGCAAGTAAATCGATTCCTTTAGAGCAAACGTGAGTTCACTGTGCCTTTGAACTTAAAAATATCTTAACTCAACGTCACCAAATATTACCACGCCGGCCGGTAGTGTCGCATAGTCGTTTCGGGAGCGCAAGAAAGCTGAGATTTAAAACGGGCGTTGTTAAATGTGCACTGAATATTTCGCCGAAATATTTCGGAATCGACTTGTCGAATGCGTATTGAAGCAATGAAAATTACAAACCGGCATCTCCAAATTCTTTTCACGACCCCTTTAAGTGGAGTTGAAGTCCAAGAAGTTTATGTCTCTTTTGTGATGGTTCCACAAAGCCACAGACTCTAGCATTAGTATAGGTTCACGGCTTCGAGCAGCTCGTACGTCTAGTGCTGTGTCACTAGATGAAAATCTCATTTCCGAATACGGTAAGCACTTTAAACCGTCCCTATCGTTCGGCTCAGGTACCTAGTTTGAAAAGCATGCCTAGTTTACCTGTTGCAGTGCTCACTATACTAGGGTATTTCTAGGGCATTATGTAACTCTCTGCATACTTCCACATTTCCTACCGCGAAGATTCCTAAGCCGCCTTCTCACAATGCATCACGTTTCGGTGTGAAAAACCCATTGTTACCCAGCGAACATAAGTTTCTCGCTGTCCGCTCAACTGTCACAAATTTTGCTAGTCTCATAATCCAGAGCTCTAAGCTTATAGCTCAGGGAGAACAGTACGGCACCATTTATAACGACGTTAGCAATGCGTTTGACTTAGCCGCTGCTTCTGGATAAACTCCGCACCTTGATGTTGATTTTTCACTTGTGAATCTCCCTGTGCAGCTATCTTCATGATAGATCATGTTCATCATCATCATTATCATCATAATCAGCCCATCTTACGTCCACTGCAGGACGAAACCGACTCCCAATGTTGTCCACCCTTTCCTGTGATGCTCGAGCTTATTCCTTTTCATGCCTGCGAATTTATTAATTTCGTTACCCCATCTTACTATCTCTCGTCCACGGCTACGCTCACCTTCTCTTGGTATCCACTCCGTCGTTCTAAATGTCGATCGGTTGTCTAGCCTTCTCATCAAGTGGCCTGTCCATGTCCAATTTTCTTCTTCACTTCGATTATTATGTCGGCTACCCCTGTCTGTACCCTAACCCACTCGGCTGTCTTCCTATCTCTTAATGTAACGCCTATCATATTTCGTTCCATCACCCGTTGTGTGTTTGTTAACTTCCTCTCGAGCTTCTTTGTAATTCTCCAAGTTTCTCCCCGTATGTCAGTACTGGCAAACTGCAGTAGTCATAGAATTTCCGCTTGAGTGATAATGGTGAGTTTTCATTCATGAGCTGGGAATGTCTTCAGTATGTGCGCCATCCCATGCTTATTCCTCGGCGGATTAGCGTGATTCAGAAAAAGATACTCCACAATACACCGCGTGATCTCCCCTGAATACAACAAACCCCTATATGGTTTTCATAGACTACGGAAAGGCTTTTGTCTCGGTAGAGGTTCCAGCAGTCGCGGAGGCATTGCGCCGTCAAGGAATCTGCGATAGTTACGTAAATACAATAGCCAACATCTATAAAGATTCTACAGCCAGGAGGATTTCATTCTTTAGATAAATTAGGGAAATCCCAATACAATAAGGTGTCACACAAGGAGATACAATATCTCCAATGTTATTTATAGCATGTTTGAAAGAAATCTTCAAAAGACTAGACTGAGACGAAGCAGGACTAAGAATTAACGGCGAGTACTTGAGTAACTTACGCTTCACCGACGACACAGTACCCTTCATCAGTGATGCCGACGAACTGCGGAAGATGATTGTAGACTTAAGCCGGATAAGCGCTAAGGTAGGATTAAAGATGAACATGCAGAAAGCAAAGGTAATGCTAGGCGACACTGCGAAAAAACGCGTCTTCACGATATCAAAGCAGACATTAAAAGTACGAGAATACATGCATCTATAGTACAGCGACTGGCAGGAGAACCCATTTACGTGAAGAATCATGTTATGTTGCCGTAAATAGCCAAACCTCGCGTTTATACAAAGTGACTAGTGAGGTTCGGAACTCCTGAAACAGACAATAGTTACCATTTCAAGTGTCTCGTCCCTCAGGACAGATTTACTGTTCTATCTTGACTGTTATGACCATGACTAACCATGAAGTTTACTTATTTATATTTTTTTTTCAAATACTGCAGCCCAACGCAGGGGTATTGCAGGGGTGGGGTACATAAATACGATAGGAACGAATAACACTAACATCAAAACAACTTCTTCAAGGGAACAAATGTCGTCACATCCTAAGCACAACCGGGCACAAAAAATATGAAATAAATAGGGCAAAAATGTTGTTCAAGGGTCTCCGAAAAATCTGATATACTCATTTCACGAATCGAACCGGGCAGATCATTCCAGTAGACAATAATTATAGGGAAAAGATATATTTAAACGTATTAGTGCGTGCGAAAAATCTTCATGTCCATGTAAGCAATTTCACGTACCCCCTTCTGGTGCACCTAATTTTCATTCGAGCAGTCCCAAACACGTATTGGAAGATGTGGTTTATAAAGCAGGGCGAACGAGCGATTCCTTTCTCTGTATTTGAAATGTGGCACCTTTGCCCTGAAGACATCAGTAATAAAGATCAGAAAGTACGCAAAAATGGACGATGTAAGCTCCCACTGTGGGAACAGTAAGTAGCTCTTCTTTTTTACTCGTTTTCGTGGTATTTATTAATTTTGTTCCAAGTGTCCGAAATTCATATTTCAAGTTCACTTTATGGAAGGCGAGGTCCCATGATTGCCAAATACGAGCTGTTCTTGGACTGCCAGTTGTACAAAAGTCCTACACAACCACGGTAAGTTGGTGTCCACGCGTGTCGACAGAAACCCTCACGGTCACCCTTCAACGTGAGCTGCCCTTTATGGAAGACGACGCCCCTTGGCTAAATAATCGAGGCCTCTTCTTTCCATCGCGTATTTATAAGCATGCGGCAGAGACAAGGAACACGGAAGTTCAGAATATCGGCGAACGTTTAGCGAAAATTCAAAATGGCGATGTATCAGGGTGCAATTGCTGAAGCACGGTGGCAAAACAATGGTATAGTGAACACAGTCCGCGCAAGTTGGACGCGGGAATTTCGAAAAGGTCAAATGACGAAGTGCGCCAGCAACTGAGTATTTTGAAATTCACTGCCCAGAAGTGATTGTACAACCGGCACGCCGCGGGAGTAAATAAACTTGGCTTCGTAATGACTCTTCAGCTTCTGAAGCCACGATACTGGCTCGCGAATGTGGCTTCTCCTTTTCTGTGTTTTGCGCCGAGAAATGGCTGCTAGAAGTACTTCAAAGAAGCAGGCGCTGGGAAGCTCCTATAATGTCACAATATGGACATCTGGTAGGCATTGATGGACCATCGAGTACAGTAAGAATGCTAGTAGTTTTATTAGTACGTACCTTCTTTCAATCTGTAGTTGTTCCCCTTCTGCATCGGCATTGATCTACTCAGCTGTCGACTCCATTGTTCAGCTTAATCGTCTTCCACCTCCGGCACTCCCCCACTACTAGTTCATGTCTTACTCACAACGCGTCAGAAAAGAAGGACCGAAGCTTGCCTCAAAGGCATTATTATTGCTTCTTTTATCCTATTGCATTCATCCAAATACATTCACTTTAGGAAGTCTACTAAGATGTCTGTTTGGATTGCACGCTTGCACTACTATCGTTGTAGCCCCACCCTTGGTACTTGAACTTTTCCTTTTCATCACCAGTCATCGCCGATCTCCCAGAGCGGGTACGAGCCATCAACTTTTGCTTCATCACATCACCTCACAATGGCGTTCCTAACCGCCATTTCACACAGCCTGATCACTTGTACCAGAAATGCTCAAAGCGAAGAGAGAGAGAGAACGTGGTAGGCAAAGCAACGACGGATCTGAGCCCGTTATAAAGAAGGCAACGCCAAGTCCGATCGTGACTATTAGGTATGGCACGTATGCGATCACCGGCCAAAAGATTTAAGCAGACCACACCTTTAGGCGGCCAGAGCGAGTGCGGGACACATAGCGCAGCGAATTTTCATGGTTTCACGTGAGGGCAAAGTTTAACGTCACTTGGAAAATTCTCGACCTGAGCGTTAGGTACGAGATAGCAGGGTTATCTCTCTCTCTCTCTCTCTCTTTTTTTGCACTGGCTGCACGAGCTTAGCTAGTGTAGTGAGCTACCATTCTTCTTTTTCATTACGCGCAGAAAAAGGCTAGCTCCGCCCACCTCTACGAAACAGTTTTATTAGCTCTAGTGCAGCATGAGAACTGCTCCTTCCTTATCCACTGAAGTTTCGATGAGTGTAGGCCGGTGCAGGGTAGCAGACGACGGACAAACCAGATGGGCATTGCAAGAGCGCGGCGCCATTTTGTCTACTACTGACGGTGTTGTAGATGGGCGTACCTGGCGGTGACGCTGGAGTTCTGAAGAGAAGACGACGGCGAAGTGTTGGCGTGACAGCGCGTAAAGAAAGGAAGTATCGCACTTTGCACTGAGATAAAAGTTCTTGCTCGCGGATGGCGCGTCTGTACAACCTGCTTAAGCCTTCTCGGTGCTCAGTCGCGGCGTATACAGCTGAGGTGCGTCAAAATTCGCGCCCGAAGTAAAACTCGTCCCTTTCAATGTTCGGGCGAGGATACGCACGGAGCCAGTTGATGTAAATGTATGGGCGAGGTGGTAAATAGGGTACTTTTCGGAGAAGATGACGCTTGCGACGACGAAGGCGCGCGGTTTGCTTTGATTTGCTACAGCTCAATCAGCTAGATGGCTTCTACCCTGCATTACACTCGTTCTGCATCATCCTGCGCGTAGTGTAGGTTAAAAGAAAAAAAGAGCCCTAGTAGCGAGGCGTTGAGGCCCCGGCTGGAATCGCTTTGTATGCCTAAGGCGTGTTCCGTTTACGTTTTTGGCCAATAGCACTTGTGCTCACAACGTGCACAACGTTGCCGCCATGGGGATACGCAGCGAATAGCCGAATGCACTGCCGAAAATAGAACGTTCTTTTTGTCCCTCTAGGCTGAGAATGATTCCCTTCATCGTTACCACGCAAGGTAGGTTGCCCATGTCTAGATAATTAGGCAGGAAACCACAGGAAATATGCCTTGCCCCGAACTAAAAAGGAAACCGTGGCATTTTCTCCGGGTTAAGGCTCCCTCTTTAAGAATGTGGACACTACGGAGGACTACGACAATATAAAATTTCTGTTTCCACATAATAACGACTATTTTATTGGAGCACGGAGAGCCCGAAATGGTGTTACTAATATTTCTTCTCCATTATGAAATTTCATCTGCGCCGGAACGTAATATCAGATGTTCGGCAGCAAGAAGCCTTTCGCCTTCGACGAAGCATCGCAATCGCGACCCCGCAATCAAGAAACTTGAGCACAGCGCTAAGCGAAAGCGCAGCCGTGACCCTGGATGTAGTAGCAATTTTTGTTTATCTGAGCAATGTTGCCAGATGAACCACATTTTCTGGAGTCGGGAATATGACAACTTTATACATCACCATTATATAAATCAAATACCAATATAAATGGCGAGATCACACATGCGAGGAAAGGAGAGCACGTCGTACGGTAGTTATGCTTTACGAATCTTTTGAAAATGATATTATACCCCTGACAGACGGGCGAAAGTAAAGTCCTTTGTAGTGAACCCCTTTTTCTACTCTAAAGGACCTTCTGTAGAAAGTAGTTGCGCCGATGACACACGGCAGCACGTGAACTTCTTTAGGTGGTTCCTAAGACGAACGCCACAAGAAAATGGCGCTGCTTGTTAAAGCAGCAAGATAGTGAACATTTATAAGAAGTTTCGCATTTAATTACCTTTAGCGATTGTGGATTGTAAAAATATCGTTTTTATTGCATTGCTGATGACTAATAATGTTGATTGTTCGTTTCAAGCCACGACGAAAAAGATGATGACTGCCGGAATCCCGCATTGCGGCGATGTGAGCGTTCGAGAGTTCGGTAAAAATAAATCTTTGCTGCCCGACAAATCTCATTACACGGCTAAAAGCTAAAGCTTATACGCAAGGAAAGAAAATACTTGCGGGGTGTTGTAATTTTGTGAAAAGTTCTCTCCCGTTTACGGTCCGTGTACGCTGTCGGCGAGGGTACGCCTTTACGCTCGAAAAGTAGATCGCCGATCTACCTTTCTGCAAAGGAACTTTGCCGGGAAGGAGATACTCCTTTGTCGTGTGTCACTGGGCATGAACGCCTTTCCGGTAGATGTCCCCTTACCTAAAGTACTTTAGAGTGCCCGTGTGTCAGGGGTATTAGAGAGTTTTAGTTTGTCCGTAAACTTCTTTACGTTTGCGGATACCGGTTTACCGTGCTTGTTTACGGTGGAAGTAGAACTGCTAGCGCCATCTATTCGCGGTATACTTAACTACAATGCATTCGATTTTCTTTTTAGTACCGTGAGCGTTTTCTTCGAAAGAGGTAATGGAAGTACTCATAGTCAATTATTATCTCACGCCCAATGCTTCACACTAGGAGTCAAGCAAAACGGGCAAGCCACAACAATATCAGCTTTTTGTGTGCCTGGTTAGGTTCCGCATCATCAGGTGTCGCCAGCAGCGCTGCTGGTCACGCGAACTTTGCCGGTAAACCGGTATCCGTAAACGTGAAGAAGTTTACGGATTTCATTCTCACGACACCATTAAAGAAGTGAGGTATTGCAATTCCCATTTCACCGACCATAAGGCGATGGCTGTTGCGGTTGGCCGGGAGAGGTCTCCAGAAGAACAAATCGAACAGCTGCCAGATAGTTAACGCACGAAGGACGACAGAATGTGACCATTTACGAGTAAAAGTGTCACGCCTACGCGCAGTTCATAAAACAGGACCATGTGACTACATCACTGTACAAAATTTTCATGAAGTTGATATAAATGTGTTGTTAAACAGATCGAAAACCTCTGCCATTACTACAGATACGTTGCGCGCGCGCGTATGTGTGTAACAGCACACATTAACAAGTATGCACTGAGTGGTTAAAGTGCACACTAGGAGCCGGATTCCGCTATCGCGTTCAACTCTTAAAGGCGAAGCTTAAGGGTCCCCCAATTTTTGGATATTTCTCCATAGCCAGGACTCAAGAGTATATAGCTGTGAGTTACAAGGTTAAGAATCGCATTGAAATCAGCACACGGACAGCAAAACTCTGAACGCATTGACTGTTTCATTCCACGCTGGTCGCAGTCCCGATTTAAGCTCCTGTATTGAGATATAGATAGACTATGAACTTTTATTAAGGTCCTGAGGAGCCAGCCGTGGAAGCTACAGGGAGGACCTCTGGCTATAGCTGGCTCCTGCACCAAGAATATTTCTTTTCTCTCGCTCTCTAGCTCTCTCTCGATAAAACAGTCGGGCCTGCTTCACCCATTTTTGTGAGTTCATCTCATCAAAGCACCTCAATCTTATATTACAGTTGGCATGGGGGCACGGATTTCTAAAGCATCCCTCTGCACTCACCTAATAACACCTTAGGCGATCCCCACAGCCTCCAAAAAGTTTTCCAGTGAACCTACGCCTCCGGGTATCCTACAGCTTAAATCGCGGTTTTAGGGCGTAAAAACCACATAAATCTATCAATAAATATTGAACAAACATGGCGTAAGCGAGATAGGTTATTGTCGAAAATCATGTAACTCTATAAAGCACACGAAAATAGGTAAATGTTTTCTCAAGACCCACACATTGGAATTCCTATAGTTGGGTCCCCAAACTGATGCACAGTTGCATACGCTAACGGTCCAAGACCACGCGGTTTTACTGGCTATACGACCACAAACGGAACGGACATCTTTCATTTTCTCAGAGATGCAGCTTACTAAAGGATTGTTGCTGTCTGTATGTGGAATGCCTACACCTTTATTCACACCAGCATGTGGGATTCCACTTGTATTAAACATGCGTCTCTGTGATGCGATGCCAACGGACTAAACCAGCACCGAAAAATTGGGGGACCCTTAAGCTTCGCCTTTAATAGTTGAAGGCGATAACGAAATCTGGCGCCTAGTCCGCACTTCAACCACTCAGTGCATACTTATTAATGTGTGTTGTTACACACACACACATTCACAGACACCGACACAGGCACACACACACGTGCGCGCGACGTATCTATAGTAATAGTAGAGGTTTTCGATCTATTTAACAACACTTTTATATCAACTTCATGAAAATTTTGTACAGTGATGTAGTCACATGGTCCTGTATTATGAACTGCGCGTAGGCGTGACACTTTTATTCTTAAACGGTCACATTCTGTCGTGCTTCTTGCGTTAACTATCTGGCAGCTGTTCGATTTGTTCTTCTGGAGACCTCTTCCGGCCAACCGCAACAAGCATCGCCTTATGGTCGGTGAAATGGCAGTTGCAGTACTTCACTTCTTTAATGGTGTCGTGAAAATGAAATGCTAAAGAAGTGGATGCAGAGCATCCGACGAGACCGCATATAGGCTCTGCTGTAGTCGCATGGCCTCCGAGATGGAGACCATGCCTTCCGCTATGTCTTCCGCTAGATGGACATAGTTGTCCATTTTTGGAGCTGTTATTTTTTGCTCACGGCCCATTTTTCTCTCACAAGAGACGCGTGGAGACGCCGAAACCGACAGCGGTATTTCTGTGGAACGAGCTCTCTAACGCTATCGCGTTAATACGCAAGAACATACAGCAAAGACGGCGCCATCCGATCGGCAAGACAACAAAACCACGTCGTCGTCATCTGCGCACCTGGCTCTTGCGAGCTTCCAGACAAACGAGCACTTGACGGCGAGCTTGATGCACTCTAGTCAGTATAGAGGCTAGAAGGTTTTCCTAGTGTCGTGAAAGGCGCGAGCCAGGTGAAATACTCTGCTATGCTCCGGTAGATGTCGCTTGCGCCCGCAGGCGGGGGCGCTTTTCGGCGGGCGCTCGCAAGTTCGGAGTGTTTTCCATCGGCCACTACTGCGGGATACCTTTTCCAAGGTAACGCAAGTACAAAACTACAGGGACACAGTCGCCTATGAAGTCCCAGTAGTTTTCTAAAATTAACGAGCATGTTAAAACGACTGTCGATGAAATAAAACTTTGGTTTGAGCGAGTTAGACCACAGTTAAAACAGCAGTGCAACGGAGGGAAACGAGACCGCACGTTTCGGATGTTTCTGTGTAGTTAAACTTCGTCCCTGTTGTGCTGCTGTTTGACACAGAGTGATGAAGGCCACGCAAGTAGATATACAAAATGGAATTTTTTTTTCTTCAACGGGAAAAGTGACACCGAAACGCACCAAACCGCACGCAATGTCCACTGGTGACAGGCTCAATACCACTCCCTGGACAAAGTCGTATTCGTCGACTCGAACTCGTTGCTTACGCAAAACTCGTCTATCTTAACGCCACGGCAAAACACGCGGCAAGTATGCAAGTTTTCCTGCGTCGCAGCAGCTTCCATGGACGTCGAAAACGTAACGTGCCTCGAGACACGGACATCCCACGGCTCCGTACCGGTGTGCTATGCGAAGCACAAAGCAGCGGAATCACATGGAAGCTCAATCTTGCTGCAGAATGCCGACGGCAACTCAGTTTCCTCCAACGGGAATGGTCTTTACGGCGTTTCATATCGGTGCAGCAGGTCTGTGCTCAGGCGGCTTCTGGTGGGTTTTTCAGAGCTCTGCACTTCGCCGGTGCTATGTAGCGGTTGCTCAGGTATCTTTATGCTCTCTTTTTCGGTAGCTGCCTCGTGGGAACGGCGTCCCACGTACGCGCCGGGCGTTAGCGGTCGAGCTAGACAACGTCCCCGTTGATTACGTGCCTGAAACGTTCCGATTGAATCGCTCATCGAAGTGTCCAGAACACACAACGCAGGTATCCGTGAGCACCTTGTCGTCCCTCTTGATATTCCTGGCCCATTCCTTCAGGCGAACAGGGCCAGACGCAGCGCGGAACAACGAAACCTTTTCTGTTCACTTGTAACCGCCTTTACAAAGAACAAAAGACTGTCCTCTCTTTTTCCGAAGGCCTTGTCACAGAAGTCCAGCACGCTGCATCGCATCAGGTCGTGACACTGAGGCATCAACGTAAAAATACTGCGGTAATGAGGTAAACACTGCCGACACACGTGCTACAGCAGAGTGGCGACTTTGGTCTGCATTCCTTTGGCTAGAGTGAACTAGAATTTAATTCTAGTTCACTCTACTTTGGCTGCTTCGGCACACACCCGCCTGAGAGCAGCAGCGCCCCCATCTACCCCCTCGCTACAGTGGGCCTCGCCGAGCACCCAAACTGGTTTCACCTGCGCTTAGGGAAAGGGCGCCCGTTCCCGACACTAGGAAAACCTTTCCAGCCTCTATACTAGTCAGTCTGAGGTGTGCGAGTATGGCGTTGCTGCTCGTGGCCCGGTGCACGGCCGCTGGATAAAAACGCTCGTGCGTTGCTAATCGAGCGGCCGTGCCCGGTGTATACGGGATGTGAAAAGGGCCGGGTATCGCTGTCGCCGCGTACCGGCCTCAAACAAGAGAACGCGGTTCGGCTGCGTTGGAAGCTGGACGCCCTGGTCTTAATCCGGTAAGGAATGCGGCTAAGTGCTTGGTGCCGAAAATGCACCCATCACTAAAATGTTTCAAGGTCGCCGTCAGCGGCCTAGCGAAAGGAATACAGTGTTGTACACGTTCCTCCCAAATAGGAACCGCTCCTGTCATTTTGATCTTGCGTGCTCTTTTTTTTTCTTTTTTGCCAGCTGATGTATAAGCATATCTTGTTTGTTACCACTTGTGTTCTTTTGCTTAGAGTGCCATACTTGCTTTCAATGCAGTATTGTTTTTCCTCTACTTTTTTTTTATTACACCTAATTATTGTGTACTGTATTGATTTACTTAGCCCCTCCCCTCTACAATGCTTCTTGTAAGCCCTGAGGGTATCAATAAATAAATAAATAAATAAATAGAAAGCTCGTTCCTCCTTCTTTCCAGTTACGTTTCGAAAATGGGAACGTGTCGTTACATTTACGTTACATTTGCTTTTTAAGATTCAAAATATTGTCGGAAGATTGTGGGGCGAAATTAAGTAAACACATTTAAAATTCACGTCAAGCTGCGCGAACTTCTTCAGCAGCAGCAGATCATCTGGAGATAAAAAAAAATATGAGAAGAGACGCTTCTCGACGTATGTTTTGGTAGCACCGAACGTACTCCGGACATGTTCACTGCGACTTTGACGCTAGTCTATTACAAGTGCAACACATAACGGCTCTTCCATTCAGCAGTCAGAATATAGTGCGCTTCAGATGTAAAAATAGAAGAGTAATGTTCTGGGCCACTTGGTATTGCATACTAGGAGGGTGAAGCGCAAAGCACAGCTAGGACAAGAAAGCGAGAAGAACGACACGGGCGCTAACTAGCAACTGTGCTGGTTTATTGGAAATTGTGCGCATGCCCGTGTTGCTTGCTGCGATGTATTTCTAATAAGCCATCACAGTTTCCAGTTCCCGTGCCGTTCGTCTCGCTCACATGTTCTGTGCTTTGCGCTTCACCCTCCTAGTAGGCAAATAGAAAGTCATTCACATTCACCCATGCATGTGAGTATCACGTATGTTTAACACTAGAAGTTATAAATATACCTTTCGATTTGCAATCATATATAATGGTCTGTGCTTCACCCACGCCTATAAATACTGGGACAAGATTTCCTTATATGTCCTCAGCACTCCCGGCCCTCAACTTCTTTCGCTCAGTTGGCCCACCACGGTGGTCTAGTGGCTATGGTACTCGGCTGCTGATCCGAAGGTCGCGGGACCGCATCCCGGCCGCTGCGGCTGCATTTCGATGGAGGCGAAATTTTGAGGCCCGTGCACAGTGCGGGCATGCGCACAATTTTCCAATAAACCAGCACAGTTGCTAGTTAGCGCCCGTGTCGTTCTTCTCGCTTTCTTGTCCTAGCTGTGCTTTGCGCTTGACGCTCCTAGTGCACTTTAAAGAACCCGAGGTGGTCAAAATTTCCGGAGTCCTCCACTACGGCGTCTCTTATAATCAGATGGTGGTTTTGGGACGTTAGACCCCAGAAATCAATCATAAAAAAATAAGCGCCCTTTTAGAGATTTAATAGTCTGACTGACGGTTCTGAACATATTAAGCTTTTGCTTAGTTCTCGCAATTTCAAAGCATTTGTGATACTGTTCTCCTGCTGTTTTTTATGCTGGCGCGTGATGTGTGTCGCTGTAAATAGTTCGAAACATGGCAGTCAGTCTGTGGTATGCAGTGTTCGCATTACTTCTTGTGGACCATTGCATGCGGGTAGTAAACAGCATATTCACGGGGTGAATGATGATGAGTGGGGCGAAGCTCCGGAAGGAATCATCGGTAAACCGTGAAACTCTTCCGTGGAATTCGCCCCACAATTAAATGTGAAACACTTGAGTAAATGTCATCAAACTATTATAACATCTCGCATCTTTCATCATCAACTACAAGTACCGCCATCTAGTTTTATAACATCTCGCGCATGCTACGAATCCTCACGGTTCAACTATGCACAATGCACAAGTGAAATCTCCCACCGGCACTTCATTGGAAGTCAAGATGCAGTGCCTCTATATATATATATGGGTTGCCGGTGAACGCTTCTCCAACGCGAGCAGTCGGTATTTCTCAGTCAAGAAACTCGCTAGGAGACGCTGCCTGCGCCAACGTTGTCTCTCGCCCTCGGCGCGTGCGTGCCTCCCGGCAGGCACGCGCCGGTGGCTACCTACTACTAGGGACGCACGACCCACGCCTTAAGGAGCTTCGCCCCTAAAAATGCAGGGTAACGTTGCCGGTTTTTACCGGCCGGTTTCATAAACAAGGGGACACGGGTCGGCTGCGTTCGGAGAAGGACGCGTTAGACCCGCTCTAGCCACTGTACTCATACGGGAAGGAATGCCGCTAAGTGGTTGCCGCCGAAGGAGCACGCACTCGTGTTAACTAGTTTCAAGGTCGCTGTCCGCGGGCCTCGGAAACGAGAATGACCGCGACCGCTCGGTGGTAGACCCTCGTTTGCCTATTACCTTCGGTGCGCGTTGAAACGAGTCAAACGACGCTACTCATGGCCCCACGGGCTGGTCATCTGAGAGCTTGTGTGACGAATTCTGGAAGGCCGTGTGTGGCGTACTGTCCGGTGGACAAGTACGTGTTCGAGCCTGGCTGCCGGTGCCAGCGCACATCAAGAGTGAGACGCCACTCCTAATGCATGGGAAAAGTAAATAACACGTGCTGCGCGGTAATCCGCTTGCGTGTTGCGAATTATGTTCTCTGAACCGATACCGCAAGGAAAGTCTTGGCGCCATACGTTGAGACTGTGTGGATCCTGTGTGTGATTGGTCTGCCTGTAACTCTGTTTATCAAAGGGCTCAAGAAGTAATGTTTTTGGGGTAATGAAAGAGCGGAGGTTCGGGCTTGGACCCGAGCAGACGCTTTGGTGTTTCAACAAAATGCCCCCTTCACCTGCCAAATACGCTTCCTTCGCGCTGCCGCCGTGCCCTCGAGTCATCGAGGGGTTCCAACAACGGACCGTTCAACACTTACGGGGAAATTAACTCTGGCCATCGGATGAGTTTGCCGACAATTAATACAACGTGGGACTGTTCCTCTGTTTCTGATGGTGTGTAAAGAATACGATTTAATTGTATGACATTGATATGTAGCATCAATGTCATACAGACGTTGATGGGCAAAATGACATTGGTCTGTGGGGAATAAGTACATAAATAAATAAATAAATGTATCCACACGACGGACCAAATCCGTCTTTTCCGCGGCGGACGGCGCATCACGTGACCCCGCGTCACGGTTTTGTGCCGTCCGTGCTGCGTCCGCGGACCTCGCGGACGGAAAATACCAAGCTCTTTTTTGCATTGGGATTCGCGCAGAATAACACAGCATGTTTAGCCGAGAGTGCCATTGTAGGTCTGGCAACAAGCGCTGCTTTTTTTCAACTTAACACAAACTTAAATATTCAACTTGAAACAAACTCTCCGACAAAGAAGAAAACACAAAAATCCCTATACTTTTGCTAGCGATGAATATGTTTTCGACTCTCATACTGCTCGCGCCATCTAGACAGAAAAGAAACAAGCATACATTCGTATACAATTATGGCCTCTGAGATTTGGCAGCACTCGGGCTACCATAGATCACCGAACTCATGTTCTGCAAATAGAGGTACTCGCTAAGCCTACAGCTTTGACAAAACTAGTACGGTTCTCTGAAACGGTGCCAAATCGTCATGAATAAGTTGCCGGCGAAGCTTTCGGACACAAACCTAAAGCAAATACAAGCGACAGTTTGTACAGTGCCGCCATGTGCCGCCATGTTTGTACAGTGCCGCCATGTTTATTTTTCTCCGGCGCGTCGGTATACTCGCTTCGTCCGCCGTCTGGATGCGCTTCGCAGCCGGACGGGCGGCGGAAGGATCGTCCGCGGAAGAAATATCCGCAGAGCCGTCCGTCGTGTGGATACGCGCTTAACAGCCTCATTTGTGTTTTTCCCATGGGCGCCCAATGCGAGACGTCCGACTGTCCTCTGATTCACGTCCAGCCCTGATTGTACCTCTCACCTCATGCACACCACTGAGTTTCCGAATGTAAGTCCTGGCAGCATTACACCTTTCCACAAACCGCGAATTACCTCGTACCTGTTGTAACTCCACAGCGCTGTATGCTTCATTATTGCGGGGTTCCTCTTTCCTTTAACTATCATAGCTTTTTCTTGTACTTCTATGTATCTATTCCCATCGTTTATCCATATCCCGAGGTATTTGTACTCTCGTACTCTGGGTATCTCCTCGCCCTTGGCAAAATAGTGAGTGCCACCTGAATTCTCCCAGCCAAGAACTCTCGTGCACAGATTGCTTTCCTGTTCTACGCACCTGCACACGTGCACATTCGTCACGCCATGCATCCCGTTCAGCGTCCTTCCCCTCCTTTCCTTTCTTTCCCTTCTGCCCCTGTCTCTCTAAATCATCGAACTGGCCTTGAGTCGGCTCACTCCCCGCAAAATTCCTGAGAAGCTTTTGTGGCGCTGGTGCACGTCGGATCGGGTGTGCAGGCGTGAATGGGCTTAGAGCAGGAAAGCAATCTGTAGACGAGAGTTTTTGGCTGGGAAGCAGCCTTGCGGGAAGGCCAACTTACAGATTTTTGCAAATGGTCAATTACTATTTGAAACAAATTTATTGCATGGCTGTGTCAACCGATCATCAAGAAATATGGAACAGAACTGTCTTTGAGGTGAAATACCGGATGTTCCCTTCGATAGCTTCATATTCAGACCAGTTTGGATTCTAGATATCGCTCCTTTGAAAAAAAAAAGGAAACCCATGAAATATATGAATTTTTACTAGTCCAGCTACTTGCTGTTGCCACTATCTGATCATATCACGAGATAGTTATTTCATTATTAGTTCGTGACGTGACAAGAGCAAGAAGAAGGTATGAAGGTATACACAAGCTTTTGGGAGGAGATCGCAGTTCGCGAGGCTAATGTTTAGCACAAGTACGCAATGGGGAAAACGTGGACACACGACAACAGACACCGCTCTTTCGTCACTGCACATTCCTTAAAAATATTTTCACGTGCTATGCTGTACCTTCGTAATCGAAAAGCAAGTATATCTTCAGCTTACTGTTTTGCTCTGTCTCGCATGGTGGACTTGAACTCCGCTGACTTCTTGCGCGCAGTCTCTCGATACTTGATCCCATTCTTTCTAGCATGGAATTGGCGATCCGCAAGCTCTCGCGCATTCTGTCTCGATTACCTTCGGCTGTCGGTGGCGTCGACTGGCGAGTTTTCCTCAGTAGAGAGCTCAGGAACAAGGCTCGGCGGAGGTCTCTGTCACGGCTCGATTGTTTCATTTTGCAAATTGTCTCTTCCTCCACATCAGCGCAGCTGAGCGTCCCGGAAGTGCAAACCGGAGGAGTGTGCAAGACGGGGCTAGGACCATCAGCTACCAAGTGCTGGGTGACCCCCTGCGCGCACATCACTGACATGAAAGACACCTCACTGAAAATCCACCGTCGCAGCTTTCGTTTGCCAGCTGTATCTTGTTGTCGTCTTCGCGCCTCGGCGGAAGAAACGGGAATGAGTAGTAGGGGCTGAACGTAGTCACAAAGCAAGACTAGCTGAAGAGGGAGAGAGACGAATGCAGCGAGAAGGTGCTTCGCCCCGCCTCTTTTTCCGCCATAGTCTGCCAAGCCTCGCCACGCCCCCAACGATCCCCATTGGACTTTAAACTGAAGCCCCGCAAGGCTGCGTGCATCAACCGTGACGAAAGCGCCTCCTTCATCCGCCAATGCGGTTTTCCTCGGCGGCCGCTATCCACAGCAGCGATAAAGAGAAAGGAAACGTTGTTTGGCCGGCTACTATATAACAGATGCTATATCAATTTGCGATATCGGCAGCGGTGGCTGTAGAAGATGCGTTGCTCACAGTAGGTAGCGATAGGCGCGTCTTTGTGATTCCCGAAGGAGGGCGCCTGATGAAGGTTCAGCCATGAGGGTAGGGAAGATGAGAGTAAAATTAGGTACGAACAGATAATAAGAAATATTAAAAAATAATAGATGAGCAGCGAAAGCTTTTAGACATTTTTATAGGAAGGAAGTTGACTCACAGTGGAAGAAGAGAACTATAGGAGGCCTATGCCAGTAAGTATACAGCCAGTAATGAAACGGACGGATGGGCAACAAAATAGCGTTAAGAACAATGTCAGAGTGGCGGAGAAATCGGGATTTAATAGCATTAATGGGGAAGAAACCAGCACTGAACGACTACAGAAGAGGCAAAGACGTAATTAAGGGAGCAAAATTTGACAACTCCGGGGGAAGCGCTTTGCTATTTGAAGAAGGTCAAGATGGCCTGAGAACAGAAGTTACAGAGCGAACTTCGCACACCCGAACTTCGAAGGCTCCTTGCTCATGGCTTGCCATATTCGCCAACTTTGCTACAAGCCATCAAGTGCTACATCCCATTCTTGGTCTGGCAGTGCATCGAATAGCCCGTCTCAGCAACGCGCAGAGCAACCGCCTGCCGTGGGCCGATCTTCTGAACCGGCGTTGACGACGACCGATACAACGACCAACAACAGCCCCTCTCATAAGGAGTCGCCACCTCACCAACGAAACACACAGAAAAAGCACAAGACAGCTTCAATGAATCGCCCAAGAAATGCTGTAGCGACAACGCCACCAAGAGACCGGTCACGTTCAGCAAAACTGCTTCAGGCCCTCCAGCTAGAGGTCACCGCTATGAGCTTCGCAGAACCAACCCCCAAGCCATATATGATGACCCCGCCAATTGACTAGAGACTGTGCTACCCGGTAAAGACACTACTCATCTAAGCGAAGCAGCTCTTTGACTAGCCTGTGTAACGCTGTCCCTCCGTCCGTACGAACGCGGTGCAACGCGCTCCCCTCGCCGCAGGTGTTGGAGCGGTGCCAAGTAGGTCACGCCGCAGCTGCGCGTTGACGTCACGCTCCCCTCGCAGTGCGCGCTGACGTCACTCCCTCGCCTGCCGCGCGCTCGCCGCAGCTGCCGCCTGACGATTGATTGATTGATTGTGTTTCGGTTAGGAAAGGACGCTAATTTCTGCAGCCCATGTAGGGAGCACGGCTAAGCATCCGTGGGGGTGGGGGAAAGGGAGTGAAAGAGATAGAGAGGAGAGAAAGGCCGTAGTGGAGGGCTCCGGAAATTTAGACCACCTGGGGTTCTTTAACGTGCACTGACAACGCACAGTACACGGGCCTCTGGCATTTTCGCCTCCATCGAAAATGCGACCGCCGCGGCCGGGATCGAACCCGCGTATTTTGGGTGGCAGCCGAGTACCGTAACCACTACACCACCGCGGCGGACCCGCCTGACGGAAATCTTCGATGAGCGCTTTCCCAGCTCGCAAAAGGAACGAGAACGCACCCTCGCCCTCGAGAGACAACGCTGATGCAGGCAGCGTCTGCTAGCGTCAAACCGATGCAAACGCGTTGTGCACCCCCCGTGCTGCTTCGCATCGCCTCATGGTCCCCTTTAGAGGGAGATGGTATAATTTTTCAAAAGGATTTGTAAGGCTAAGAAAGGTTGTGGAAAAAAAAGAGTACCTACCTATAGCCTCGTCTATTGTACCGAAGGGTCTTCGTGTCAATGTGAAACCAGCCCTGTCTAACCTGTCTGAACAAAATACGACCAGACGAGGTAATATACTATAGTTGATGCTTCCTTACAACTGGATATTTTCTCTTCCGGCTAACCTCCCTGCCTTCCGCCCATCATCTCTCTCTCTCTCTCCTTACAACTCACCCAAGTTGCGTTAGATCATTATCGAGCTTCTAGCAAAAAATTCATGAATCAAGAAAGTGAAATCGCTTCGAACCTAAACGTGTCTCCTCACCATTTCGCCTTACTGAAGGAGTTAGAACCCCCCCCCCCTCACAAAAAATAAGAGAATAAAGAAATCCGTGCATTGAAAGCCAAGAAACTGTCCCGCAGTGGTATTATATGCCTTTCGGTTAAGAGCCCTATAGTCCTCCTGTAATCCAAGAATATTCCCATCAAGAGCAGAGAAATATCGTAAATATTTCGGACGTTACACTAACGAGCGATGAGTGCAGTGTTCTAACCCGCGGTCTCAATTTTTGTCCAGCCACTGGCGGGTACAGCGAATTTACTGAAAGATTTAGATAACTTCGCCCGTAATTTACGCTTGCGCGAGTATTTCCATGACCGACCCAACTTAAGCGATTCGAAAAACTCGCTAACTACTCGTAGGCACTGGGTCCCTCCTTCGCAACGCGATAGGTGCTCGGACATTTATATCAAAGCAGTACAACGAGACGTCCTGACATTGTATAAAAACCAATAACCGTTCCGTCGTAATTTGTCCGTAAGCGAAATGAAGGCAATAGATTCCCTGTCCTCTCGCAACGATATAGTCATGAAACCTGCCGACAAAGCTGGTGCCGTTGTCAGAATGAATAAGTCCGATTACATAGCAGAGGCCCACAGACAGCTAGCAGATGCGCCTTTTTACAAAGGCCTTGATCACGATCCCACGGAGCACTGCAAATCCTTAGTCAAAAGCACGATTTTAGATCTCGTTAAAAGAAAAAAATTGCCAGAAAACGCGATTCATTCTTTAATTCCACTATGCCCAGTCCCCGGTCGCTCCTACCTGTTATCTAAAATACATAAGATAAACAACCCTGGTCGTCCAAGTGCCACCTGAATTCTCCCAGCCAAGAACTCTCGTGCACAGATTGCTTTCCTGTTCTACACACCTGCACACGTGCACATTCGTCACGCCATGCATCCCGTTCAGCGTCCTTCCCCGCCTTTCCTTTCTTTCCCTTCTGCCCCTGTCTCTAAATCATCGAACTGGCCTTGAGTCGGCTCACTCCCCGCAAAATTCCTGAGAAGCTTTTGTGGTGCTGGTGCACGTCGGATCGGGTGTGCAGGCGTGAATGGGCTTAGAGCAGGAAAGCAATCTGTAGACGAGAGTTTTTGGCTGGGAAGCAGCCTTGCGGGAAGGCCAACTTACACATTTTTGCAAATAGCGAATTCACACTTTGCAAAAATGTCAACCTTTCTGCAAGGACGTTTTCCAACCAGACGCTCTCGTCCACAGATTGCTTTCCTGCTCTAGGCGCATTCACACAAATTCTGAAGGCGAGATAACTCCGAAGATACTTTTGTGGGCGCATACATCTTATGCGAATATCAAGCGTAAAAACAGCCTCGGGGGGGGGGGGGGGGCATAGTTGAAATCAACTTTAATGTGCGTGGAGCGCTACCGGGCTGCAAACGGGGGACCTCGCGAAATCGACAGGTAAAAGGGGTTCGCTGAAACCGACGAATTTGTGCTGGTCGTCGGCGGTCACTCTCCCTGCCAGGGTGATAGTTGAGACAGCAACCACAAACGTAAATATTCCGGCGTTTAGAGCCAACTTGGCCCCTTCTGCAGGGATGACCTGTCAAAGCTGGAGAGCTCCTTTTGTTTGGTAGCCGGAACACGTGGAGAGGGGCGAAGTCCGTTGAAATGGGCACTCGGCAGTGCACCCGCAGACGGGTTTGTGATTGCAGGTGTCGCCTGAAAGTGCCAGGATTCAACAAAGAGCCGCTCGCGGGGGGTTTAACTCCACGTCAGTGACCTTGGACTTGTCACACACGAGACGCGGTGGTCACGCACCTCGCTGTTTCCTGAGAGCGCGTTCTGCCTTTCAAAATTTCGCACGCCATTATCCTGCCCAACGAGATAGAATTTTGTCAGATGTTCACGTGTGAATCCCTGCCAGGGAGCCCCTTTTTCCGATCGACCAGCTGTACCCGAGCAATGCGGCTCCCGCGTTCGTGCGTCCCTTTCTTGTCTCCCCACCTAGAATTATACCGCAGAGCGTGAAGGGCTTGCACCTGTGAACTTCCGCAACCAAAAATCAGCGCGTTGCTTGCTGTGAGTAAAATAGAACAAAAGCCCCGGTGGCAGCATAAAGTCACAATACATTTTTCGCGGGCTTGAGAAAATATCGTATTTCTGGGAAAACAGTCGGAATATGCGAGTTTTTACTTATTGTTTGTCGGAGTGACACATCTTTTCTCCCCCTTTACCGGGTACTTGTGTAGCCTTCACAGCGTTGCATCTCATGTGTGACGCACAGCGCTGCACCAGCTATGTTTACGAGTAAGTCAACATTTCTTGGCACTCTCTGAAACTGGCAGCCATAAATCGTCTCCCAATAAATAACAGTGGCGCGATAAAGTAAAGGACGTTATGACACGTGACGAGCGGGCCGTTCGCGACTTTTCGCACCCGAACAAAAAAAAAAAATACAACATGCACAATTGTCGTGTTGGTGCTCCTTTAAAGGACCCTTCACTATATATAGGTCACACTGCATAATTTTGCTTGTACGGTGGAAGCTGCTCCGTGTACAGTCGGTTCATTACAAGCGGAGAAAAAAAATATGCTGACGTCCCCTCGTGGGAGGCCTAGGCCCGGCCATCTAAACTTGCTGGTTTCAAAATAAAGTTCATTCCTGCTCCTGTAGCAGCGTGCGCAAGAAAAAAAAATGATGCGAGGAGGCGAGGTCCACACCCTCGGCGCTTGGTCTGTGTAGTCTTCGCAGGCCAAATTTGTTGCCTGCCTTTGCCCGCACCGGAGCCGAGGGGTCATGACCCCTGACGACAAGCATATATAAAACCCCTTCCTTTTTTTTCTTTCTTTTTCTTTGCGGAGTTTACGGTGTGGTCTACGAGCGACGTCACGGCACTGACGATGACGTTGAGCGCTTGCGGTTGCGGCCGTCATCCTCTACGTTAGTGGCGGACGCGTGCGAGAGGACAGTATACTGCCAGTAATGACTTTCCGTTTGGAATCTGAACTGCTTCCGTGGCGCGCAGCGAAGTAACGCTTTACAGACACAATCGGAAGCGTGCAGTGTATGCATTGCACTTGTCAGCTCAAAATGACCAAACATGGTGAGGGGTTAAGACTATCGTGTGGATGCCAAACTGAAAAGGCACTCAGAACTCGACGCCAGCAATGTGAAAAGGCTCGATGTCAGGTATTCAGGCAAGTGATATATGCACACAACCGCGATGGTGGAAAGCAGTGTCCAACCTCACGTATTCTGTTCACGAGAAGCTTAATTGACCATTTGCAAAAATCTGTAAGTTGGCTTTCCCACAAGGATGCTTCCCAGCCAAAAACTCTCGTCTACAGATTGCTTTCCTGCTCTAAGCCCATTCACGTCTGCACACTCCATCCGACATGCACAAGCACCACAAAAGCTTTTCAGAAATTTTGCGGGGAGTGAGCCGACTTAAAGCCAGTTCGACGAGACAGGGGCAGAAGGGAAAGAAAGGAAAGGCGGGGACAGACGCAGAACGGGATGAATGGCGCGACGAATGTGCGCGTGCGTAGAACAGGAAAGCAATCTGTGCATGAGAGTTTTTGGCTGGGAGAATCCAGGTGGCGCTCACTATTTTGCAAGGTACACGAAGGTACACGAAAAAGCCTTGGCAGCAAAGGGAAAGAGGAACGCAGCAATAATGAAGCACAGAGCGTTATGGGGACACAATAGGTACGAGGTGCTTAGGGGTCTGTGGAAAGGGGTAATGGTACCGGGGCTTCCATTTGGGAACTCAGTGGTGTGCATGAGGCCAGAGATACAATCAGGAATGGATGTGAATCAAAGAACAATGGGACGCCTCGCGTTAGGTGCTCACGGGAAAACGACAAACGAGTCTGTAAAGGGTGATATGGGATGGGCGAGTTTTGAGGCAAGGGAAGCGCAGAGCAAAATAAGGTTTGAAGAGAGGCTAAGGAATATGAAAGAGAGTAGGTGGGCAGTGAAGGTGTTCCGCTATTTATATAGAAAGAGCGTACAGAAAGAGAACTAGGAGGCTCACCAGTAAATATACCGCTCTAATAGAATTGACAACAAAGAGCGTAAAAGGAAAAGTCAGAGAGACGGAGAAGATTTACTGGAGGGCAGCGATGGAAAAAAACCGACTCTGAATAACTACCGAGAGGGCAAAAATGAAATAAAGAGGGAGGCATTTTATGATAATTCAAGAGGAAGCGCTTTATTGTTTGAAGCGAGATCGGGCTGCCTTAGAACGCGTAGTTATAAAGCGAAATTCAGTAAAGAAGAAGAAAAATGCACATGCTTGCATCGCGCGCATCTGCGCGCGGCTGGTCGTTCGAACGCTCTGCGCTTGCTCTCTCCTTGGCTTCTTGTTTTGGTGAAGTCTCTCTCGGGGGCTTTTGCTTTGTTGCCGGCGGTTACTTTTTATTTTGTCTTATTAGTTTACCGTATTAAGTTATCTGCGCATTCAAGTGTAACTTTTACTTTTTGTGATGTCTGTCTCATCTCCAGGCCAGAGGGCTGCCCTCTGGTCTGCTTCTATTCCCTCTCAGGATGTACCTTTGGAGCTATTTCTGCGCAGTGGTATCAGCAGCGTTCCTGTTGCTTTGGTGCCGACGGATGGTGGGGCCATTCGCATGAAGAACCCTAAGGCCATCCAGTCAGAGCTTCGCACGGCTACGCCACACTTCCTTCAGATAACCGAGGTTCGTCAATTTGGACGCGGCGGGATTCTCTGCTGCTCACCAGACCAGGCCTGTATCCGAGATCTTCTAAAATGTACTTCCTTTGCCACTCATCCGGTGAGCTGCTTCATCCCTCCCCACCTTGCTTGTTGTAAAGGCCTAGTTCGAGGTGTAGATGTCAGCCTAAGTCCGGCGGAAGTCTTGGAGGTTTTTTCTGAAGCAGGCGTTGTGTCAGTGTACCGCTGTAACAGGCAAGTTAATAATGTCAAGATTCCAACCGAGACAATTATTGCTACATTTGCAGGCACATCTCGTCCCTCGGAGATTAAAGCATGGCCGTTAATCTACAAGGTAGAACCCCTTGCCCCACGCCCTCTACAGTGTGGCAAATGCTGGCGATATGGACATAGCGCAAGCGGTTGCCGATCTAATGTTCGGTGCCGTGTTTGTGGAGCTGATCATAGTGCTGAAGATTGCTAGTCTGATAATCATTCATGTTGCCTATGCCAAGCCAGTTGCACAGCTGATCACACCGATTGTCCTGCTCGGTCTAAAGAACTGCAGGTTATTGAAATTATCGAGAGAAGGCGTTGTTCGCGTCGAGACGCTCTTGCTGAAGTTCAGAGCAGGATGCATGGATATGCCGGAATTACAGCCCCTTCGCCTCTCGCTATGGATGCATCAGTTGCTCAGTCCATTTCGACCATCGTTGAAAAAGCAGTAGAAAAATCACTAGAAAAACTTCTTCTGACTGTCTCTGAGACATTGGCCCAAGTCATATCCTCGCAGCTGGCTGGTATTTCGGAGCAGTTCGCTAAGAGCTTCCAGAATCCTTTTAGCTTATTTAATTCTTCATCTGGGTCCCAATCAGGCGTTCCTAGCAATAATGAGTTACGGCCTTCTAATTCACAAAAGACTAGTCAAGATTGCTTTTCTGATTCAGGTTTGCAAGATATTCAGGATGTAGGCATGGACGCTCGAATTCTTAAACGCACCAGACCACCTACGAACAAAAAACAGAATTCTTCTAATGCTAAAACCAAAAAATGTGTAAAAGAGCCCTTGACCAGAACTGATTTTTTAAAAGATAGTATTTTGGATCAAGCAGTTGCGGCTGCTCGCTTGTCAGCAAAATAGGGCTCCTTAGGGTTCTTCAGTGGAACTGCCGATCTATACTTTCTGCAACTACTGCTTTACTTTACCTTATATCTCAACAGTCTCCCGACATTGTTTTATTGCAAGAAACTTGGTTATCATCAGGTCAAAATTATCAATTACCAAATTATAAATGTTTTCGTTTGGACAGGAATACACGAGGTGGAGGATTGGCATTTTTTATATCAACAAAATTTTGCCATAGAGCGAAACTGGTTTATCAGGCAATATCAAGTGATTACGAAATTTTAGTACTTGAACTAGCACGCCCAGGTTGTGCTCCTCTCAGCATTGTCAACAGCTACTTTCCATCTGGCGTACAAGAGGAAGGTACTCTGGACATCATTCAGAGCTTCTGTAGAGCAAACTCTCTCTTTGCAGGTGACTTTAATTCGCATCATGTTTATTGGGGTTACCGCACTGATTCGTCGGGTAAATTGTTGTGGAATTGGATGTGTACGAACAATTATACATGTCTTAACTCTAAAGTAGCCACTTTTGTACGATGCAACACAAGATCGGTTTTGGATTTAACATTCGCCAGCTCAAGCTTGCATGTCTCTTCTTGGGCTGTTGTTGATACTGCAACAAATAGTGATCACCGCCCAGTATTGATGGACGTTAATAATCCAGTGATTCCTTTAGATATTCAGACACTGACTTTTGTCGACTACTCAAAATTTAAAAAAAAAGTCTACATTCAAGCTTATCTTCACTGACCAGTTCTGGAAATGACATTAAAGCGATGAGTCTTTGTGGTGTTCTAAAATGCTCTATGAGAAAAGCACAGTTCACCGTATCCTCGGCGAAAAGTAAGCCTATAAGTGCCTGGTGGGACTCTGATTGTGAACGTGAATACAGGCGCAGAAAAGCTGCATGGAAAAAACTCCTTGTTAACCAGTGCCCTACTAACTGGAGTAACTACAAGTATGCCTCAGCCATGTTTAAAAGAACTGTTTTCATAGCCAAAGCTACACATGACGAAAACCAATACAGCTTTCTCTCACAAAGTGGAAACAAGAAAGCTCTTTTCAGATTTCTTCGATTTCGTAAGGCTATTTCTGCACCCGTAACCATAGAATCGGTTGTTTTAGCTCCAAAAGAACTGTCTGCCGTGTTAAACGATATTGCATTGGGATTAGGAAGGCGCTTTACCACTCAAATACAAACAGTATTCCCCAAACCTGTATGTGTAGATGATTTCGTGAAGGTGACTATAGAAGAACTTGCGCGCGCAGTTCAGTCGCTCCCCAATTCAGCTCCAGGCCCAGACGGCATTACGACAGGCATGCAAAAAATTTTGTTTGATGTGTCTCCTCAGGACCTCCTAAATCTCGTCAACTACTCACTCGAAAGAGGTTAGATTCCTCCAGATTGGAGACTTGCGAAAATTATCCCGCTGCTTAAAAAACGAGGAGTAGATATGCATATTGATAATGTTAGACCTATCGCACTAACTTCGCATGTTATCAAATTAATTGAAAGAGTGCTCTACGTTAGAATCATGAAATATTTGGAAGATCACTCAATATTGAGCACGTGTCAAATTGGCTTTAGACCTGGATATTCCATATGGTATGCACATGTAGATTTAGAGGGACGAATTAAGCTTGCTCGTCACAGGCGACAATATGCAGCACTAGTAACTCTAGATTTAGCTAAGGCATACGACAGTGTCGAGCATGTCATCCTCAATTCATTAAAAAGCTTGAATTTCCCGCGCTATATTATTAACTGGTTGTATGAGTTTTTAAATAATAGAAAGTTTTATTGTTCCCAGCGTGGATTATCCTCACTGAAATATAATCAGTCCAGAGGAGTCCCTCAAGGTTCTGTTTTATCTCCTGTATTATTTAACGTTCTGTTAAGCTCAGTACCATTAGACAATAACATTCAAGTGTATGTATATGCAGACGACATTGCGTTCTTCGCGTCTGCTGGTGATATTCACTCATTGCATGCAATCTTACAAGCTTATTTAGGAAGACTAGAGTTATGGTTTACTCAAATTAGCATGACTTTAAATGTTAGTAAAAGTTCAGTTATTGTTTTTCCTTTGAATGATCCAGTAAGCATTTCCCTTCAGTATCGCCAGGAAATAATCCCTCAAACAGAGTGCATGAAGTATTTAGGTGTGTTTTACGATCATAACTGAGTTGGCGCCACCATATTGAGCACATTAAATGTAAGGCTACTCGCGCTGTTGGGATGATACGCAGACTTGGCCAGCACCCCTCTGGGTTACGCAGAGACACTCTTCTTATGATATACCGTATGTATGTTCGTCCGATTCTGGAATTTGGTTGCATTTTATACTCTGGTGGTCCGGCATACAAGATTAATCCTTTGGTTCTTTTAGAGCGAGAGGCGCTTCGGAGTTGTCTCAAGGTACCAAAATTTATTGCAAATCATGTTCTGTGCCAAGAAGCACGAATCCCCACGTTAGCTTGCAGATTCCGTATCCTCACTGTCAAAACATATTTGCAAATTTATGCGTCTTCACAGAGGCGATCACACTTCGTATTCTGCACTGAAGCGTTAACATTTTTTATGAGCCTTGGTCTCGCATATACAGACCTCAAGTTTTGTTTGTGCAGAATCAACTAGAGGCTTTAGATGTTAACATTCGCGATATCGTCTCAACGGATAAACCATTGGCCAATGCTAAAATTGAATTGGATAATATATTCCCTTCTAATGCCAAACTCCTACCTTCCAGATATTTAATAGGTTTATTAGAAGATCATTTATGCCAATTGGGAATTGATAATATAATTGCGACGGATGCATCCATGCGTGAGGAGAAAGCGGGAGTGGGCATTTTTTCAGAGACTTCCTCCTGGTCATATACCTTGCGCCTCCCGGATTATACACCTATATTTGAAGCAGAGCTATTAGCCATTCTTTTAGCCATTCGCAAACTTCCTGTACAAAATTCGGCAGTTGTTATAGTGACTGATTCGCTTTCGGTATGCACATCACTCGCTTCAGCTTCTCCTTCCAAGTCTTCTGTTCTAAACACATTCATATCATTAATTCCTCCCCACGTGCGTGAAGTGCGATTGGTGTGGGTGCCGGGCCATCGTGGCATATTTATAAACGAGATGGCTGATGTTCTCGCGCGGTGGTCCCTAGATGGGCCGGTAATGCCCGTGGTGCCTACTACTGCCTTCGTTACTTTGTCGAGATTCCGTAAGTACTCTTTACTTCAATATTCTTTAAAAATGAAGTTACCAATTGAAGAATATGGACATTTTTCTTTTGTTTGGGATAATAAGTGGTGTCCCTCTCGTAAACTGGAAGTGGCAATAACAAAATTTCGCTGTCGTATCCCTCCATTGAATTTTTATTTACACAGGTCTGGTCTTGTGCCATCTCCGCTATGCTGTTATTGTCGAGAGCCTGAAAACATTGATCACTTTTTAATTACCTGTCAGCGCTATAGTAGTCAGCGGAAAAGGTATTTCGAAATTTTATTCAGGAATTTAAACATTCCCCTGAATTCTCAGAACATTTCTTTCCTTTGGAGCGTCCTCACTAGGTTATAGCAACAGGAACGTCTGCTTAGCCATGTGAAATTTCCTTCGTGACACAAAAAGAATTCATTGCTAATCATCATTCCATCCAAATCTTCGTACCTCAAAATTTCTCCCACTAGTTGATTAAACCTCAAATTATTTTATTATGGTTCATTTCTATTATAAATAGTCTATCACTTTCTAACATTTCATCCTTACTTACGCTACCGATTCTTTATTCTTCCTTTGTTTTAGCTCATTTTTTCCCCCTCTTTATATTAACCGCCGGCTTCATGGCCAATCCCACGTAGTGGGCAAGAGCCAAACTTCAAGGAAGAAAGAAAGAAAGAAAGATAGGGAAACGACGGAGCATGTTCTGATTGAATGCGGAAATATCCACCCAGGTGTACGTTTGGGCACCACCCTACAGGAAGCCTTGGGTTTTAGGGCGAACAACGGGAAGCTGAACATAGCCGCGATTGAAATAAGTAAGAGACGGTTAGAATACTGGTGGCAGAAAACTAGAGAGAACGGACAAAAATAATTATAGGGAAGAATATGGACTTTCTGCCATAAGGGGCAGGGAACTGGGCTATGAATTTCCGTTTTTTGCTATAGTATGATCGATTTGAGTGAAGTAAATTTAAAAGGCATCAGGAAATTTTAAAGAGAGAGAGAAAAAAAAAGTTCTTAAGTCTTCTTACGAGCCTGGTGGCCCACACGTCACCGCCCCGTTACAAAGGGGACGCTCATAGCATCCATCCATCCATCCATGGCATGAGGAAAATTTAAAGAGAGAGAGAGAGAAAAAGATGAAAAGTTCTTAGATCTTCTTACGATCCTGGTGGCGCACATGTCACCGCCCCGTTACAAAGGGGACGCTCATAGCATCCATCCATCCATCCATGGTCAATTGTGACTCCTCCGATGTATAGCCTGTTTCAGGAGTTCCGTGCGGCACTGCGGAAGCTAGAGGCCCCTTTGGCCCATAAGGAGGGCAAACACGTGTTAAACGTATCCCTCCCCGCCATGGCATCTGCCAATGGTGGACGCTGCAGTGGCAGCAGCCACCTTGGAGGAGGGCGGAGTGGGCTCGCATGTGCGCGTCCGAACAATGACATTTCGTCCCGCCTCGGTGCTCGATGGCCTCGTAGCCTTGGCTCTGCTGCACGGAACTCCTGAAACAGACATTAGTTTACCTGTCCGAGTGTGGAGCATGCAGTGTTCGCATTGCCGGCTTTGTGTGCCAGGATAAAATCACCTAATTCAACACCACCACCTCGGTACCTCGGTCAGACTGACACGCCATTCTGCATCCGCTGTAATAGCGCGCATATTTTCGATCACGCCCAGGCCTACCTCCATCCCGGCCTGCAAATTCCGAAAACCACCCTTGTTGCTCCCTCATGCAGTTATGCTCTTACAAAATGGGTTATCTAGTGGAAGGGAGCGCAAACACTGTGAATCATATCTCATTCGTAAATTCGATACGCTGAAGGCTGGAATACATGCCTGTCTGGGCCTATTGTGTCCTTTACGCGTCCTAGAAGATATAGATTCGAGATCATAATGAAGATTGCGCTTTGCCTTTCCGCCTGTATCAGAGGTTGCGGGTGCACATTCGCACGTAGGTGAAACATAAGTGCTGTGGTAGGGTACCCTTGAAATAACTCGTATCACCTGCTGCCCCGACGTTGCAGTAACTCACTTGCCAGTGCCTCCGCGGTGATAGTGAATGTGTGCGTCTCCGGCAGTATCATCGAGCCACAGGTTCGGAGATTTTCCCTGTGTTTTCAAGCAAACTTGCTCTACACCTGCCATTTTGTGGACTTCCTCGCCTCTCGCAGAACAGGGCTCGGCAGCATTCCGATACAAGAGATAATATTGAGTATCTCTGTTTCTCTATCGTGATACACTTGAAAAATGTATTTATATCTCAGCAGTGAAACACATTTGCGATGTATCATTTGTATCGTGATATTATGCCTGACACGGGTATATTGTTTGCTTTTCTTGCCCCGCCACGGTGGTCCAGTGGTTAGGGCACTCGACTGCTGATCCGAAGGTCGCGGGATCGAATCCCGGTCGAGGCGGCTGCATTTCGATGGCAGGCCAAATGTTGAGGCCCGTGTACTGTGCGATTTCAGTGTACGTTAACGAAACCCAGGTGGTCGAAACTTCCGGAGACCTGCACTACGGAAGCGTATAAAGTTGGGCAATTGTTGGTTCATATCAAACACCTAAAGCGCGAAAGGACAAGTGTGTGCGGCTGTGCGGCTCCACACCTCGCTCGCCACTGACTGGTCGGGGATGAGTGCTCCGAGGGCCAGGCATATGAAGGTCTACGGCAGTGCCGCCGCCGTTCGCGATCAAGGGCAATCTCTTCACATAGCGCTTGCTTTTGCCAGCACGATTAACATCAGTACTCATATGCCATGCCTTAAAACATGCGATTACTTTTCTCAGCACCTCGATGTGAAAGGAAGGTTCGAAAGTAAGCTAGCCGGTTCCGTGAGTGAAACGGCCGACCCCTCGCATCGCGGCGTCTGGTCTGTCGAACGGTGGGGAAGCGGGAGCTCTTTTGCAGAAGTGACCAACTTTATAACTATCTTTGCTCGTATATGAATCCTTTTGTGATATAAACAAATCAGAGGCGATATCTGAAATTCTGCCGTGCCCTGTGATACAGCAAACGTTTCCGTTTTGTTCCGAGCTCACCGAACGTGGGGAACGTACCGCGCCTCGGTGCAAAAGCACGCGTTTCGACTACTTGGGCGCACCGAGGTCATATTACAGCTTCTCATGCCTCATCGAATGAAAAGACCGCTTTTCGGATGATACCTAGGAATCGCCAGCGCTGCACTCGGAAGAAGTACCGCCGCCGTTTTGCCCGTTTCTGAACGTAGGCTTACGCTTAACCGAGCTTGGCAAGCTCGGTGGGCGGCCTATACGGCCGTTTCACCTGCATGCGCCCCGTGTAACAAGGGCATAAGTGTCGCTCTTGCGAAATCTGTTGAACTAACGATGTCATAAGCAAAAAAATGTAGCCGACAGGATCCATAAAAGTGCCGAATTAAGCGACATTTTCATGGAAGCGTATGAACCCATCGCTGCTGTCGTAGGCATGCTTGCTTTTCTACATGCGGCAAGCATTTCGCCGAGATTTCGCCGCCACTCGCACCATAAACATGATTGGGTGTTCGAAAATAGTCCTTGATGTCTTCTATTTCTTGAAAACTGCAGTAAAGCATGACCGCCATCGTTCTCACGAGCGCTGTCAACGCGCGCCTCCGTAGATGTCGCCTACACTCGACGTTTCGCGGGACTGTCACGGTGGCGCTGCCGGCGGCGCCGATCACTGCGCCGCCTGAGCATTGGCGGTTGCCTATACAGGGCTTTCCAACAATGGCATGCACATCTACGCACGCGACAGAATTAACGCGGTGTCTTGCAAGAAGGTATGGCGGCATGACGTCACCCTCGTTGCTGACGATGGCTAAAACCATCACAGACGGCGGGCATTTTAAATGCATAATTGCAGACACTTCATCAGCGCTTCCGCAAAGCCAAATGTCATTACTGTTATCACCCTTTTGGCTTCGACAAAGTTCTCACCTGGAAGAAAAAAAGGTCAGAACATTGTAGGCTCCTCAGCCCTCTTGAGCCTGCTTAGCAAGCGCTCGGACCGGAGCAGAGGATTCTTCCCAGATCTATCCGACATGAATCGAATTGCCTCATCTTCATGCCAGTAGCAACGGCCCCTCAAGTCCTAGTGCACAGAGAGCCTGCCATTCAACTCTGCGGCCTCAAGATCCTTTGCAATAGCCCGTATTGGCTTTCCTGGGTGGTCGCTCAACTTGACTTGCAGCCACCAGAGAAAATCAGGGGTTCTGACGACGGGGTTCTGACTGGGCTTTTCCCTTTTCGCCGCACACGACACATCGCCGCCAGAAGTCCGCACCTTGTAAACGAAAGACTTCGCTACGTTCAGGAATGTGGCAATTTTTAAGTCGCAGTGGTGCACGCACTAGGGCGACGAGGACTGCGGGGCATTGTACTTCTTACGTCAACCTCTATGCTTCCATCTTTGAACGAACACTGCAATATGAATGGTAACAGGCCAACCAGGAAGAAGCGGCACGCCTATGTAAGTAGGATTTTTCTGCTGGTGTCTATGGCGATAAGAAATAGTGCTCTCAAATGTCTCGCGCTTCGTATATGCTCTAGGGTGGCCTGGTAAACTTGAACCCTTTCGATAGAGCGGATGGCGCAACTAGACAGAGCGTCTGTTTACATTGCCTATATGCGGCTACTATGCTTACCTGCGGTCAACAGTGGGTCAGCTAGGGACTGATTCACGCCGTCATGCTTCACTGCCATAAGCCGGGCCTGTGGAGCTTCATCTTTACTATTTCTTCAATTCATACTGCAGACCGAGAATCGGTCCAAGCAGGACAGGCATAAGAGGCAAGATAAGAGCGCGTATACGGAGGACAACAAGGAATAATGTTATGCAAAATGGAAACGGGAGACAGATTAAGGGTGCGTATGAGAGCTCTAATCTATGGAAAATTGGCTAAAATCATGTATATAGTTAAACTCTAATAAAGTGCAGGGAAAACAAATAAATGTGAAACGCGTTAGCTCTAGCAAAATGCATGGTTAAATAATCGGCTTGATAACAAAGTGCGCTTCTTGACCTACACGTCATTATCAAGCTCAAGGTGACTGAGGAGAAAATGTGCGTGCGGTCCGAGTGCTAACTTATGTTTCATCAGTCATGGAGTGGCTCCTTCTTCTTAGCTCAAGCATTCTCAATGTTTTTCGCAGCCGTGAGTTTCATCGGTAAATCTGTGAGTTTTAATTTAGAATAAACGAAGGGCTCTAAGAAACTTTGCTTGTACAGCTTCAATTTTTTTTATGTCAGCTTTACTAAAGACGTCCCACACAACACAAGGTGGGGTTTTACATGCGTGAAGTAGCTGGGTAGTGTAACTTTAAAAGGAGAATTTCTAAGCTTATGCTTTAGAAAATTTGATTTCTGGGGTTTTCCGTCACAAAACCGCAATATGATTATGATAGCCGCAGGTGCGGGCTCCGGAAATTTCGACGACATGGAGTTCTTCGACGGTCAATGTGTCAAGGCAAGGCGTTAGGTCCTGTTACACCGGCATGCTAGGTTAGCCCCAGAGATATCTTTGCGAACAAGTTTGTTACTCTACAATGTCTGGATAAATAGATATTCTAAGTTAACAATCAGACCCGTTTAGCATGGCTTACTAATAGTGTCGAACTAGTTTCAATTTGCTGCTGTTTATTATCTCAAACGACTTTTTTTTTCAATCACCGTATGTATTTCCTAGCTTGTGTCGTCGTAGCCACGCCAAGACTAATTGCTCCCAGGAAAGCGGCGCACATGGTGCCTTCTATAAAGTGGCAGAAGAAACTAATGTGCTGGAGCGGATGACTGGTGTATTTCTGGAGTTTTACGGTCCCAGAACCACGATATCGTTATGAGAGACGGCTTAGTGGCGGGCTCCGGAAATTTCGGCCACCTGCGTTGGAGTGGAAAAAGTGTTACCGCGGTGCCCGGACCTGCACCCTCCGAAGGCAAGTGTCTTAATCAGTTTACTACGTGCCAGCACCTGCGAGATGTGAATCTATCATAACCAATGAATGCCTTGAATTTATTACCATCGCACTTATGACTTTCGTAGAGTAACAGAGAAACACCACGAAAAAGAAAGAAAGAAAGAAGGAAAGAAAGAAAATTAGTAGGTCAGGCACACACACGCCAACCTTAGATGTCCCTCATTTTCTCGACTGAAGCCCTGAGACCTGCTGATTTTCTTGGCAATACTAAACTTGCTTGTGCAAGTTGCCTTTGCGTCTGTAAACACGTTCTAATTTCTGAAGACTGAGAAAACTCTGTTTGTGACCGTTTGTCTCTCCTTAATTTCGCTAGGGTAATAATCGTATATAGCTCATTTTCGTGTCCCTATGGGTGTGAAGAAGGTGATTAAACGTTCTGGCGCATATTCAACAGGAAAAAAGAGGCCATTACCATTTGCAAAAATCTGTACGTTGGCTTTCCCGCAAGGACGCTTCCCAGCCAAAAACTCTCGTCTACAGATTGCTCTTTTCGTTCATGAATGCGGTTGTTGTGAAATATAGTAAGTATGCGTTCCCACCATCGAAAGGACTGAAACAAAAGTGCAGATGCATCATCATACAGTGACTTATTTACTTCATGTGCCTTACTGAATGCAGAGTTGCCAAGTCTGCTAACCGCTTTTCCAACATTCAAGCACATAGCAATTTACACAGGGGATTCCACCTTCAGCACCCACGCCCACGGCGTGGGCAGCTTGTCTGGTGTGAGCTTGGGAAAGTGAAGTGTCGTGCCCTTCAGAGGAGCTGAACTGCGCGCCGTGTCCCCAGTAGAATGAGCTGGCGCCCACGTAAGCGTCTGTCCGCTTGGTAGCCCGAGCATCGTAACCCTACTCTGGGGCGATAGTTCCAACGACTCCAGGTAGAGCTGCTCGTTCTTGGGCCACCTCATTACGTACACGTAGACCACGTCATCCTTCGCCGTATACCACACGTGCGGCGTCGCAGTATCGTTCTGGTACTTCCAGGGTCTCGATCCGTAAACTGCTTCGCCGTTGACCGAAAGCCACGTCCCCAGCTGTGTGAGCCGCTCTTCAAAAACCGGCTGGATGACACCGTCCTTGGTCGGGCCGACGTTGATCAGCAGGTTGCCGTTGCAGCTGACCGTGCTTGCCAGGACGTCGAGGAGGTCTCCGATGGTACGGTAGTCTGTGAGGTCTGCGTCGCGCCTGTATCCCCAGGAACCCTTGTCGATCGGTAGGCAGTTTTCCCATTTGTGGGACTGCAGCACGCCCGGGTTGAACTCGTCGTCACAGTTGAAGAAATCTCCGTGCTTGCAGCGCACCCCTTTGCCCCAGCGGTCGTTGACAACGACGGTGGAACGCACTGGGCTGTCGTTGTAGAGCCAGGCGAGGAAAGACGTGCTGTTCCAGTAGGTGTCCGGCGCTTCCCATTCTCCGTCCGACCACACAATGTCCGGGTGGTACCTGTACGTTGGAGGAAACAGTGGCTCTTGTATAACTTCCAACGACTTATAGGCCAATGCTGCAAAGATCTTGCGCAATTTACAAAAATACATGTATTGTGACAGATATAGGAAGGCAGCAAAAGATTAACGAATATGACGTGCATGAGTCAGCAAGGATGCAGCGAAGTCTGGGCGTGCGAACAGCTTTTAACACCTCTGTTAAGATATCGGCGCGTGAAATTCTTGTCCAGTTCGTTCTATCGCACATTCCCATTGTTGATATTTTCTGAATATTCTGCCAACTTCATTTGTCGCGAAGTATAAATGTTACATCTCTCTCCTTCCGATAATGAAAGACTCACGCCCCGGTTTATTTTCTCTATCCCGCAATACTTACGTCTTCACCATGTTGAAACTTGACTTCGGCGTTTGAATACCTTGGACAGTACACAGTCCAGACAGTATCTTTTGAAAGATGCTTAAACAAACATAGCGTTGGAATGCTTAACTTGAAGAACGTACACAGACACTTAACTACGCAGCCATACTTTGCATGTTAAACAGACTGTCACTGTCCTGGCCACGTACTTCTCTCCTCTCCTCACTTTGCGTCCTTTGTCAACGCCTTCTGCCAAGAACACCTTTCTGTTCGAATGTGACATAGCCACGCACGAAATTTTGCCTGTGAAAGGGTTTGAGGTCGTAACGCTAATTAAGGGAAACAGTACTTGCGAGCAGGAAATAAAGCTCCTACAGTATCCCTTTTGGGCATCACTGCTTTTATGCCCCGGACATCAGGAAAAGAGCGTACGCTATTACCGAGTGCAAAACTCGGTCCGCAGTTACGAGTATCGGCGCGCATATGCTGACGCAGAGCTTAAACAACGCCAGCACCCACCATCTCCTATGCTGAAGATCCGTGCGCTTTCACATGTGCCAGGGGAAAATATCCGCGCTTGCACATGCACTCCACTCACGCATTCATTGAATATGTTAACCATGGCGTATAGAAACGCTCCGCACAGAAAACCCAACTCAGCTTATCCGTGACTTGCTCGCTCTCTATACAGGCGCAGAGGGGTTTCGTTTTCGTTCTGTGCCGCCTGATAAGGAAGAAACAGATAATCACTCTTACGTTAGAAGCATGCGATGGTTTATGCAGCACTGTAACGGAGGTTCCTACTAAAACAGTTCGGAGGCAGAGAAAAAGAATGGTCCTCGCCGACGTGGAAGGATCAGAAGTTCACTGCGGTCTACGTACACCTGCATGAGGCCACAATCAGTCCCTGGTTGTCTTATATAAGGACTAGCTTGCAGGCATGTGTTATTAAATCAAACTGAAAATTTGCGCGAGTTGGTGATGCATAATGAAATACAGCGCAAGCAGTGACAGGTACACAGGTGTACGAAGACGGACACGGCACTGACTTAGAAGTGTATTTATTATATTATGCACTACTTCTATGCGGCGGTTCTTAAGAAATTAAGTTCAGTTGTAAGTCAGCGCTGTGTCGGTCTTCTTATTCCTGTGTCCCTGTCTCCGCTTGAGCTGTAGTTCATTGTGTCACTATATCGAAAGGGAGGCTGATATCGTCAATGTCATCACTCATCACATTAATTCAAAGTTTGTTGTCGCGTGTTTTCATGCTGACAGAGAACTGCTGTATAAGCAGCTTTCAATTCATACTGATTGAATTGCTAAGCGCCTCAGCGGATGAATTTATTCGATGAACTTGCCTATCGAAAATGCGACGCAATTTGACTAAACTCACCTTTCTACGATCTCCACTAGTTCAGGTATGGCTTTGGCTGGTGGGAACAAGGAACTTTCGAATCCGGATGCCTTGTCGGCTAGGTAGAGCGGGTGGTACCAGTCCATCATGGAGTGGTACACGCCGAACCGCAATCCTGCGCGGCGTCGAACGGCGTCGGCCAGATCCCCCACTAGGTCGCGGTGCGGTCCCACGTCCTGAGCGTTCCAGTTCCAAGAGACGTTGGAAGGCCACAGGGTGAAGCCCTCGTGGTGCTTGCCCGTCAACACCACGTAGCGGGCCCCCGACCTGAATGTGGACGGCGATATTGTTTGAACCAAGGTCAACCTTGATTACCATATGTAGCCTACAAAGTGGAACTATGTGATGCAGTGTCACCTAAAAGGGAATGCAAGCATATGAAAAGTTTTTCCTATAGCATACATCAGGCATAAGAATAACTTATTTCCGACCGACAGGCTGGTCACACTTGCTTGACACTACCCAAACAAGTTGTAAACCTTACGCACGATAGTGGCTTATATGAAAAATAGAAGAAGTGTGCTAAAATGTTTACATACAACAGCATGTGTAGGCAGTGGGAGTCCAGTTTAAATAGTCTGTATATATATAAACAGTGCCTTCTTAAATCTTACGGACCGCAATTCACTCATTCAATTCAGTATTCACTTTGCCGTAAGGTTCAGTCGCTGCCGATTGTCGGGTGCTGTGGCTATTTCTTCGGAGATGGACGACCTCTTTTACGGCTCCGAATGAGTAGCCTCGAAACCAGTGGGCGCAAGCAATTTTCGACTGGTGGAAGAAAAAGAGCGAATGCTTATTTTTCTGTCACCAGGGCTCTTCGTAAAAACAAATTTCATATACCGTAGAAGGTGTAATGAATCCTTTTAATGGTTATTTGCTTTTCTACTCTCGTGAGCAGCTAGAACGCATTGGGAACCACGTGGTGACGCTCGGACTCGCGCCGCGCCATTTTGCACAAGCGGGAAAAGCGTGCTCGGCAGTCGTGTGTGTACTCGGCATTCCAGTAGTGGGAGCGTCTATGACCAACACCGGGGACCAAGCAGCCGTCGGCGCATGAAAGAAGCAGCATCTGCAATGGTCAGAGGCGGACACCTGGAGTTTAATCAGACTTTGGGAAGATAACCTCCACTCATTGCAAGCCGTAAGGCTTGCGATCCTCGCTTTTTCTTCGGTGCGGTCGCCCCTAACATGTCGAGAGCACCAAAACATCAATATGGTAAATAAAATCCCAGTGCCAGACGGACCTATAAACGTCGCTATTTATGCGGACGCTTCCTTAACTAGCGCAAGAAACCTTCACATTGGTGTATCTTCATCTGTTATTCTTAAATTTATTTAAAGAAACGAGCAACGCAATAAGTGTTTAATTTGTATACCGAGATACATCGTTTTATTTTCATTGCTTCTCTTTTAACTGCTAGCGCCACGTTTTCGGTAGCGTCTTCGAAAGAAAACACTAAAAGGAGATCGCTGGAGCCGTGTGTCTGCGCCGCAACACCTCTTCGTTAAGTCTTTCAACTTCGTAAAAGACCCGCTTACGTAAAAGACATTCTGCGCGCCCGTGTGACACAGGGGAAACTTCACTGTCCGGTTAGAGATACTACGGTCCAGATATGGCTCGACCTACAGATATCTTACGTTCGACACGGCAAGAAAAGCTACAATGAAGGAAAGGATGTGCAGAAGAAATGAATGTATCACTACTCGCTACGTTAAGAAAGGTGCGAGTGTTCGTGCTTGAAAAAAGAAAAGAAAACGAGAAACTAAACTGAACGAAGGAGGGGGGTGGGAGGGGACAGCACGAGAAACTGTCCCGTGATCGCCAAGTAAACATTCATCGCATCAACCACGCTGTCGCGCTACAAATATCACCGCGCTGGTAATTATGGCCCTTCGCGCATACACTGGCACTATCTTGAGTATTTATTACGATGGCGACCGTTATTTCCTTTCAGGATGCGCTAATTAAGCTGAGCATCATACGCGATATTGGCGATACGCAAGAGGTCTTCAGTGTGTGCGTGTGCGCTGTCCCCCCCCCTTTTTTTTTTCTTTTTATCTGCGTATTAGCAACAGTGTCGTGCAGCCCAGGCCAAATCATAGGAGGTGCTACTACTGATACTCGTGATTATAGGCGAAATAAACGCCTGACTGATTACAGCTAGACATTATTACAGCACGGCCGCAACACTACCACAAAATTTACGGACTTTTGTGGTAATGTCCTAACACTCCCAGAACAGAAAAAAAGACGGAGAACTCTTAAAGGGCGACTCCGGCGGTTTTTTCGCCATGTTCTAATATCAATGTTTTCAAATGGTACTGCTTGATAGTCCTGTAATCGCCAGGGTGTTCAGTTTGCTGAGACATTCACGAATAATTTTAAACGATTAACTGAAAGTCGTCTTCAAACTGAAACCGAAACGGGTAGATGCTTCGTGGAATGCGTGCGGTGCGTCACAACCTTCCCGTCCCCATAAATATGGAACTGGCGGCAAAGAAACTTTAGTGGCGAGGTCACCCGACGATATATTGAGTTATGCCAGCTTTTCTGATCTTTACAGCGACGATTTGAGCGCTGAAGTGTCGCCGTTTTGCATATGAAGGCCCGCTGGCTCGGATAGGCAGCGCGGAGGTGATGACGTCAAAAACACAGGGTGGCCCGCGTGAGAATCCGCTAAAAAAATTTAAATTCATTTACAGGAAAACTAAATGGCCTACATGCGCCTGACGTGGCATATATTATTATAGTACCGGGAAGAACATATATTGAAAGCTTTATTGAGATTAGTGGGCACTAAAAATTGCCGGAGTTGCGCTAGCTTCAGTGAGACGCTAGAGCGCACATTGGCAGGGGCGTATCGGCACGTGGTGTCTCGGTAAAAAATCGCCCCTGAGATATCCTGAGGGCTGCACAAACTCCGTCTCCCCATATTCGCAATCTTTTTTATGCCCAATATTTGCACACCACAGGCATAACACCCCTCGAAACACATCGTATTACGCCCCCCTGAAAAATACCCCGTTCGTACCGCCTTTTCATGCCGTAGTCATTAAAATTAGCGCCTTCTCATAGAATGCAGAAATTATTTGAGTGTCCTCGAGACACACAGACAGACGGACGGACGGACGGACGGACGGACGGACGGACATACACGGAAATTTTATTCTGTACTGAGGGACTGCGTGATAAAATCATGTTTTGTAGTACGTCCATATTACAATTTGGAGCTATCGTATGTGTCGCAGTTTACAATTTTCCTGGGAGATTTCACTTTGAAAAATTTGATTTTGTTCGCTAAACTACATGCGCCATTGCGGAGGGCATGTGTGTTCTGGTGCTCCGGGTTTTTGCCGCGGTTGTTTGAAATGGTTATTTCGGCCGTGTACGCCTATGCTGCATTTCTTGTCATCACGAGTTCCCTAACACCGTCACGTCAAAAGGAAGCACGTACGAACGACCTCAATTCAATATTTCGGAAAATTAATCTGTATTCAGGTTAAGAGCACATTCGCGAGCTTTTCAATCAACACCTACGAGCTGAGATTTCGAAGTTGTGATTGGTTGATTTGTGGGGTTTTGTCCTAAAACCGGCTGTGATTATGAGAGACGCCGTAGTGGAGCGCTCGGGAAATATCGACCACGTGGGGTTGTTTAATGTGCACTGGCATCGCACAGTACGCAGGCCTCAAAATTTCGCCTCCAGTTGTAATTGCAGCCGCCGCGGCCGGGATTCGATCCAGCGAGCCTCGGATCGGCAGCCGCGAGTACCATAGGCACGTAGAACACCGCAGCGGGGCGCTTTCAACGTTCTGTCATTGTCTTATTCGCGGACAGTCGAGATGATACACAACGGGTGGTGAACATATGCTGAAAGGAAGGCGAGGCTCTTGGACTAGGATTTAGTGTAACGAAATGTGGACTAATGGTATTCGAAGGTCCCAACGATCAGGCGATGTCCGTACAGGGCCAAGAAATACCGAGAGTAAGCGAATACAAGTACCTTGGGGCATGGGTAAATGAGGGTGATAGATACATGGAGGTACACGAAAAAGCCTTGGCAGCAAAGGGAAAGAGGAACGCTGCAATAATGATGCACAGAGCATTATGGGGATACAATAGGTACGAGGTGCTTAGGGGTCTGTGGAAAGGGGTAATGGTACCGGGTTTACATTTGGGAACTCACTGGGGTGGATGAGGCAAGAGATACAATCAGCAATGGATGTGAATCAAAGAACTGTGGGACGCCTCGCGTTGGGTGCTCACGGGAAAACGACAAATGAGGCTGTAAATGGCGATATGGGATGGACGAGTTTTGACGCAAGGGAAGCCCAGAGCAAAATAAGGTTTGAAGAGAGGCGAAGGAATATGAAAGAGAGTAGGTGGGCAGTGATGGTGTTCCGTTATTTATGTAGAAAGAGTGTTGACACGCAATGAAGAAAAAAAACTAGGAGGCTTACCAGTAAATATACGGCTCTAAGGGAACTGACAACAAAGAGAGTAAAGCGAAAAGTAAGAGGGGCGGAGAAGATTTACTGGATGGCAGCGGTGGAAAAAAAAACCCGACTCTGAATAACTACCGAAAGGGAGAAAACGAAATAAAGAGGGAGGCATTTTATGATAATTCAAGAGGAAGCGCTTTACTGTTTGAAGGGAGATCGGGTTGCCTTAAAACGCGTAGTTATGAAGCGAAATTCAGTAAAGAAGAAGCAAAATGCACATGCTGTGAGGAAGATAGCGAAACGACGGAGCATATTCTGATTGAATGCGGAAATATCCACCCAGGTGTACGTTTGGGCACTACCCTACATGAAGCCTTGGGTATTAAGGAGAACAACGGAAAGGTGAGCATACCCGCGATTGAAATAAGTAAGAGACGGTTAGAATACTGGTGGCAGAAAACTAGAGAGAAGAGACAAAAAATAATTATAGGGAAAAATAAGGACTTTCTGCCATAAGGGGCAGAGAATTTGACTATGAATTTATGTTTTCGCTACATTATGATCGATTTAATTGAAGTAGATTAAAAGGCATGAGGACAACTTAAAGAGAGAGAGGGGGGGAAAGAAAAGTCCTTAAATTTTTTACGAGCCTGGTGGCGCACATGTCACCGCCCCGTTACAAAGGGGACGCTCATACCATCCATCCATGCATCCTTGGTTCCAAGAGCCATCATGGTAAACTATGGCACAAACAAAATACGAGATATTCATTTTGTGCAGGTCTGCCCCAGTGCCTTTTACTTCACTATAGGGAGCTTGTACATACTGAGTTATGCTGTGCTGCATGTATTCAATGGACATGACTCTAGAGTAAACGCGATCCTAAAATCGCAACAACGAAAGCAAACGAGCCGACGCGGAATAAACTCGCGGAGAGCGTGTTCAGGTTTTAGTCAGTAAGACGTATTGACAACTTGAATCGGTCCGCCGCGTTGGTGTAGTGGTTACGGTGCCCGGCTCCCATCCAAAAAAGAAAAAAAAAACGCGGGTTCGATCCCAGCCGCGGTGGTCGCATTTTCGATGGAAGCGAAAATGCCAGAGGCCCGTGTACTGTGCGTTGTCCCAGGTGGCCTAAATTTCCGGAGCGCTCCACTACGGCCTTTCTCTCCTCTTTCTCTCCTTTAAGGTGAACTTAAATGTGCGAATCCCCCCCACCCGCCCACTTTATTTCCCCTCCCCCCCAAAAAAGAAGAGAAAGAAGCAGGGTAAATATTCCGATGCTCCCTTCCCCAATCCGAACGAGAAGAGAAGCTCACAGGAAGGTTGACAATTGAATCAATAAACAGATCATTAAAAAGGACGGAGAACAGGGAATGTCGCTGGAGCCAATGCTTCGACAAATGTACTCGTCTTCGATAGGTCCTGAAGAAAGGTCAACTTATCGAGACTTTGGTTCCAGCGAAATCCCCCGTTCTCTAACGTTTTTACCGATCTCTTCATCTTCTCCAATTAACCCTTTCAGCCCTGGATTTTTTATTTTCAGTGCAGAATTTATTGAACGTGATTTTTCATGCGTTTAAGGGCTAAATAACATCCCTTGCAAATACGAAACCTGTGCGCAATCTACTAAGCGAGTTAGCACTATGGTGTCAAAATCGTACATCAGGGCTCAAGGGTTGTAAAATGACACAGGTTGGTGCTATGTGCCTATAATGATATGAGGGCCTATTTAAGCCATATCTTTGCTAGGTGCACGCGTTGAACACTGTGAAGCGTTTCCTTCGTAAATAGAGACACAAATGGACCATGGGTCCCAGCCATGGTTCCAGACATGGGGTCAGGGAAGGGGGTGGAGGCGCTAACCAGCGCCGTATGAGCCTATGCATGTATGCGTATATGTGTGCACTTTACATAAAGCCGAGCGCACATGGATGGACGCACGGAAACATCAAAAAGTTTCATCCCTTCCCTCTTGCGCTCCTTTGAAACGGCGGTTGCCCTTGCCGCATGTCACCGTATTGCAATCAATTGGAACACTTCATAAACATTCTCTGCGAAAACTCTGACAGTATAATAAATATTCTTCATCCACTGTATTCAAATACCTTGCTTGTAACCACAGGCCGCTCGTTCTTCCACGGGGGTGGTCAAACAAAGGCGCGTGGCCTCCATATCCTTATCGCTTTCACACTTTACATCCAGCATACTTTCCTTACCGACCTTCTGAAGCAGTGCGCTAGCGGCCACATTGACTTATCTGGGGATAATTTTATTTTCATGTTCTTTGTGAAACAACATTATTGGCACGAACATACATGCGGTAAAACAGACTCAGCGAACAAAAACGGCGCGCCTCTCGTAACTCTATGGGTTTCATTCGCAACCGTCGAGCCCTGATGGCGTCAAAATCGCACATAGAGAAAACGAGGCTTTACCAAAAATTGGCGCTAACCATAACAAAACTTCATGAGGCTGTGCACTAAGGCAGTTATAGCAAACAACATATAAAAATGGGATTGCGTGGATCAGAATGTTTATTGAGAGCGAACGATTCGAAGTCGGACCTCACGTGGCGCATCGCGTGCAAGGGTTTCACGGCGCCATTTTCTTCTTCCTTTCTGTCCGCATGAAAACATGCAGCAAGTAATCATGTGAATGGCAGTAGGGATTCCTGAATGTCATCGTGCCACTAAAATCGACAGTTGTAGCTGTGTTTTCAAGGCCCCTTGACGAACATTTTCTTGTGGTGTCAATTGACACCGCCAGGGCCGAAAGGGTTAAACAATACCCTGCGCTGCACTCACTTGGCGAAGATGTCGGCCCAGTGTTCGGGGTCGAAGAACTCCGCCGTGAACTGCGGGGCAAAGTCCTGGTACGTGAAGCCCGGCCTGTAGTTACGCCTCATAAACTCCACGTACGCGGGATTTCCCTCGTGCCAGTTGTGCCAGAACCACTCACTTCCGAAGCTGGGCACTGAAAATACGCCCCAATGGAGGAACACGCCTATTTTGGCCTCGTCGAACCACGACGGCAGCGGGCGGGTGTCCAGCGACGACCAGTCGGGGTGTAGCGGTGAGCATGGGTAGGGCTCGCTCCCATTGCCACCGCGAACGCGAGAAGTAGCGCGCATGATGCCGAGAGATTCATGTTTGCAGTTTTACCTGCAGGTAATTCCCGTGTGCAGCACCGGAACACTCGCGGTTATTTTTGAGGCGCTGCTTCGAACAGCCACAACTTGATGATTCCAGTCGCTCTGGGGAACAGGCAGCTCGGATTTGGGCGCACTACGGGCACTGTTTGCACAACGACAGCATCGAAACGGTGCTCAATCGAAGACACGTATTTGCGAGCGAGTGCTCATGATACTACAGGGTGTAAGTGTGTGAGAGAAATGAAAGAGAGACGGTGCGGGAGAAGGTCCCATAGATAAAAGTGGCGTTACTTCTGCAGCTTTAGCTGTAGCGCGGCTCGGCGTCCACTTGGGCGTGCTTCGTCTACGGGAAACATTATTCGAGTACCATAGTGATAAGAGCGCACAAATCGTTCCAAGTGGCTCCCACAGTTGATAGAGGTTACAGGTCCTCTCTTTTCGTTCTTGGGCCACTCGCTGTTGATCATTTAGACAGCGGTGCAAATGGTTGACACAAGAGCAACGAACGGAAGCGGCGAAGCAGCATCCTGCTGTAGAGTTACCCAGCTCAGGAGCATTACACGCCGAGTCAGTCAAAAAATTGCTTGTTAATTTGGAATGCTTGTTTCGACCTAAAGATAGCGCGGAACATCCACAAGAGGAAGCAGAGCAAGGACGCCTCACAAAGTGCACTTAAAAAGGAACATATATACTGGTAACACCAATACCTACAACTGCTGCAATGCCGACCATCGTCTTGTATACCTTGTATAACTGCCGAAAAGCGATGTCCGCTTTCCTTTCATATAAGATTTAATGTGATGAAGAAAAGATTGGTGAGCTTTACTCATAGTCCACGTGCAACCGTGAGGGAGCAGTTGGCTATTGTGCCAGCCATGTAGTCACAAACCTCTAGCATTCCCCCCACACTTTTGGACCATTTATACAGAAATCAAATTTTTTCAAGAATTTTCAAGCTGGTGGTTGTGTGCTCCAGGGCTTTCCAAAGCACTGGACCACACAACCACGCGGGTTGCGCGGCCTGCGCAGGTTTTCAGTACTTCCGAAATTTCCAAGAATCCTTAATGTGTACACCAATGTAAAGTAAGCGAGGATGCAAATATATAACATTTATACAGCTGAAAAATTAAAACATTATTAATTGGTGTAATTAAAATTACTTATTATTAATGCAATATTAAGTAATGTAAATAAATGAGAATCGACAAATATTGATCACATATAGGAAACGGGCAACGCAGCTCGGAGCTGTGCGGACGTGCCTCCGCGTCGCTCCGGCCTTTTGCATCTCTGCGTTCCCTTATGTGCCAAATTTCGCCCGGATTTTGATGTCATCGTGTGCGTCTCGTCCTCCCGATCACGAGGAAGTGCAGTTTTTCGTCTCTGAGTGAGTTTTGGTGACTTTTCGGCACTTTTTCCTTTACGCCACAGAAGCCTTGTTAGCCCTAGCTGCAAGAACGCCCGCCGCTCCGAGCGGCGTCGGCACGGCTCTAAGCTTGACATGGCAGGGAGCGCTTCAGCGCCACTTTTGTCAACGCCGGACGCCAACCGCGCCGAGTTGGGCGAAGACGACGAAATTCAAGCAATGGAGGGAACCGAATGGCATGTTGTTCAATCAAAATCGGCCAAGAAGAAGCAAGCGATGGAACGAGGCATACGCAACGCTCCTCCAAGCTCCCACGATTGCGTCCAGGTTGGTGATAAAAGCAGACGCCGGGCGGTTGCCTTGAAGAAGAGAGTGATCGCGGCTTCGCGTATGCCGGAGCTACCTTCTACACATCAGAAGATTATCGTTAGACCCCGAGACGGTCTGGATTTGCGCAGAACCAGCTGCTATGGCATCTCCACAGCACTCTTCACGGCGGCCGGAATTACCGCCATCCAAGCCTCGAGCGACTTGGTCTGCCCCAACATCGTGCAAAACATCGTTGTGGTGTGCACCGAAAAAGAAGAGAACGCTCGCAAGATCTTAGCTCTCAAGAACATTCGCGTCAACGGCAAAGAGCACGAAGTGGCGGTGTACGCCGCTGCCGGAGGGAACTACGTCAAGGGAGTGATCCGCAACGTCGAGCGTGACATCGGCGATGCCGAGCTCGAAAGGCTCATCATGCACCAAGGAAACCCCTCGGTTCGTGGGGTCAAGCGTATCAAGGACACCGGCTCCGTCGTTGTTCTCTTTGACGGAGAAGATGTCCCGAGCTACATTAGAGTCGGCATTAGAGTCCGGTGCATACTCTACAAGAAACAGATGGAGGTGTGCAGCAAATGCACCCGTGTTGGTCATCGTGCGGACGTCTGCCCTACTCCAATGGTCAACGTGTGCCGCAACTGCGGGGCTAAGGACCCGAAACAAGGCCATTCGTGCCAAATTAGATGCAAACTCTGCGGCAAGGGCCACCCTACCGGAGACAAAGCCTGCAAACAGAAGTACCAGATCCCCTTTGTCATTCGACAGAGGCGGAAGGAGCGAGAGATGGAACATGCCTTCGACATGGACCTGCGAGATTTCCCGACGCACGGGGCGGAGATGATTGGGCCGTCTTCGGGCGGCTGGCTGCAGCCCTTCACCATGGGAGGTGGACCCGTGCTTCCCGTCACTGCGAAGTGGGCCTCCAAGGACAAGAATCCGGAACCTTATAAAACACAAGCTGGACCCTCTACGCAGGTAAGCGGGGGCACCGTCACCGCTAAGGAGTCGGAGGAGCTTCAGAAAGTCAGAAACGAGAACGCGAAACTCAGCTCAGAGTTAGCGCAGGTGAAAAAAGAGCTAGCGTCACTAAAAAACGCTGTCTCACTGTCAAGTCACGATGGTGACCAAAATGGCGCCAACGGTCGCAAGCGCCGAGCTGTAGGTGACGTTCCCGAGGTAGACGTAACGGACAGCCTTAACCAAATCAAGGAATCCTTGAAGCATATCTCTTCGCTTCAAGAACTCACCAAAGACATTGTAATTGTTAAGGCACAGAATCGCTTTCTTGATTCTCGCCTAAGGGATCTTGAATGTAAGACTGGTCTTCCGGAGCCTGCGCCGCTTCCGACAGAATTATCGCAGCTAATATCCGACCCCACAATCGTGGCGGAGCTAGTGCAAAAGCAGATACCGTGCACTCCAAGCGATCCGAAGGCTCAGTCTCGCGATCCTAAGGCTCAGCCTTGCGCTAAAACCAAATACTAATCATGGCTACGCAATCCAACATCAACTTTCGTGTCTGGCAGTGGAACTGCTGCGGATTCAAGAACAAAAAGGCGGTGTTAGCTCAATATATTCTATCGTGTGAATCAAAGCCACAGGTAATTTTATTACAAGAAACGATCACGCCTGGTACCACGTTTAGTGGCTACGAGTCCTTTGAACGCGTAAAGAACGGTGGCAGAGGCGTCGTTACTCTAGTCAAAAGAGGCTTCACAGCCATCGACCACGGAGATATAGATAAGCGCTCTCATGCTGAATATGTCTGTATTGAAATCTTACCGGGAAGGAACATGCGCAGGGGACTGCTCATCCTCAACGTATACAGTTCACCAAGGCGACGAGACGAGCGCTTCTATGGTCTTATCGGTAAAGCAGTAAAGATGGCTACCGACGCCGGCATACCACTCATAGTAGCCGGCGACTTTAACGCGCCTCACACCACGTGGGGCTACGTTAGAGACTCACCCAAAGGGGCTTCCATATGCAAAGCAATACAGGACTTCAATCTCTTGTTACTAACGGACTGCAGTTTCCCCACTCGTTTAGGCAACTCGGTAACGAAACCCTCGACCCCAGATCTCTCTCTAGTCGCCTATGGTGGCAGGTCCTCATGGCGCAACATGGGAGAAGATCTAGGATCTGATCATTTCATCATAGAAACGACATTGCATGCTCAATGCAAAACCACCAGAATTCAAAGCATCATTGATTGGGATCTCTTCAGATCCAACAGGAGGGACAAAGGCCCTCCTAACGACTATGAAGACTGGATGGAAACCCTCTTCTCCGATGTCTCTGCCTCCACTAAGGAGATAGAGACGGATGATGACTTTCCAACCATGGACAGCCACTTAGCGCACCTTTTTGAAGCTAAAAAGGCTCTCAGAGAACGGTGGCTGAAGAACAAACTTAACAGGTCACTAAGGAAACGCATCGCCATGATCAATGCAGAAATTTCCTCGTACTCTAAAGTGTTAGAACAGAAACACTGGGTCGAAATGTGTGACAAAGTCGACGGGCAGATGAGGGTGGGCGGCAAGTGGAACTTGCTCAAACACCTTCTGAAACCCACCGGCACTCGCGCCGCCCAGAGATCGGCAATAGAGATACTTGTTCACCGAGCGCTCACTCTTCGTAGCAAAGATTCTATCATGACAGATCTCGCCAGAATTCATCTCCCACTGGACACCACCTCGTCCACGCCGCCTCCCGGCTACACCGGAAGCGATTCCGACGAGCTGGACGGAGACATTGCGGAATGGGAAGTAAGGTCTGCGCTACACAAACTCAATAGCGCCTCGGCTCCGGGCGCTGACCGTGTCACGAACCGTATGCTTAGGAACCTTGACGACGAATCGGTCACTTTCCTGACCGATTTATTCAACAAACATTGAAAGACCGGCTCGTATCCACAAGAGTGGAAACATGCCACCGTCATACTGATACCTAAACCCGGTAAGAAATGCACGACAGAAAATCTTAGACCGATTTCACTCACATCGTGTGTCGGCAAAATTTTCGAACATGTATAAGCGATAGGGTCTCCAAGCACATAGAGCGCAACGAACTCTTCCAACCCAATATGGTGGGCTTTCGCCCGCAATTATCAACACAAGACGCCATGCTTCTCATCAAATCGCAGGTAATCGATGCCTCTACCAGGGATCCCAGAGTCATTTTGGCTCTGGATCTCAAAAAGGCGTTCGATACCATACTTCACGATCACATACTCGAAGCCATTTCTGAGCTTGGTCTCGGTAGGCGTTTCTTTGACTTTGTTAGGCAGTTCCTGTCAGACAGAACCGCTACCATCAGGTTAGGAGACATGGAATCAGCCAAGTTCCATCTAGGCAACACGGGCACCCCGCAAGGGGCAGTGATTTCGCCCCTTCTCTTTAACATTGGTATGGCGGCTCTCGCTAGAGAGCTAGACAACAACAGCGACATCGGCTCCGCCATCTATGCCGATGATATCACCATTTGGTCCCGGGGTGGCTCGGTGGGTGACACCGAGACTACGCTCCAAGAAGCCGTACGTACGGTCGAGAAACACCTTTCTCGTATGAAACTCGTACTATCTGACAGCAAGTCCGAGCTCCTGGTCTACCGACCCATCCGCATGGGGCGACGACCCAAGGGTGGGTACCAACCGCAGAGATCGACATACACTTGTTCAGTAAGAACGGCGCAGAAATCCCCCGCAAAGGCACCATACGCGTGTTAGGCATGCTTATCTCGGAGAACGGCAGGAATGCAGCTACGATACACAAGCTAAAGCAGCACACCGCTGCCACCGTTCGGCTTATTCAAAGGATCTCGGGCAGAAGAGGAGGCATCAAGGAGGACAACCTCCTCCGCCTCTTCCATGCCTTCCTTTTAAGTCATGTCAATTACGTCGCCTCCATGCACGCCTGGAGCGCTGCCGAAAAGGCCAAACTAACAGTCCTTATTAGACAGACTGTCAAAAAGGTTTTAGGGCTCCCTTCTAGAACGAGTACCACAAGACTCGAGGCTTTAGGCGTACACAATACACTCGACGAATTAATAGAGGCGCAGCGCATTGCCCAGATTTCCAGGCTTTCGTGCACTGGAGCGGGCAAAGCCATTTTAGCCAGAGTAGGCATCACCTCTCCCCTGACTAAGGAGAGAGCAGTTCCACTTCCAGACACTGTAAGGTCGATGATCATGGTTCATCCACTTCCCCGAAATATGCATCCGGTATATAACCAGGGTAGACGGAGAGCGCGGGCTAAAGCCTTCCTCTCTCAGCTCAACAGCAGAAGAGAAAACGCGCTTTTCGTTGACGCATCTCGCTCGGGTCCGAATTGCTTCGTGGCAGCTGTGGTAGACATGAGCGGCCGCACCGTGAGTGCCGCCTCGGTAAGGACCAGGTCCGTCGGAGTCGCCGAACAGGTCGCCATCTCTCTGGCGCTAACAACTAAAGATCCTTGCCCCATCTTTTCCGATTCCATGACAGCCGTCAGGTCGTTCGACGCCAATCAAATCTCCTTGGCTGCTCGTAGTGTTTTAACTAAATCTACAGTATTCCCTCATGAGTTGACGTGGTTTCCCGCCCATATGGGCGCCTCCGTCGACGACATCGCCAACCCCAACGAAATGGCTCACGCTCGGGCGCGAGGACTTATGCTCCGCCCCGGGCAAACGAGCCCCCCGCACGCTGCGGGGGAGGGGAGTGGCGATGTCACCGACGGGGACCCGTTGACTACCTTTCACGAGGTAACTGCTCACTATAGACTAGGCAGGAAATCCTTCCCAGATCCGCACAGAGAGCTAACTTGAAGACAGGAGATCGCCCTCCGACTCCTCCAGACTCGATCGTTCCCGTCGCCGGCCACTATGGCCGTGTATACGGACATTTCGCCAAAGTGTGCAGAGTGCGATCAGCTAGCAACTTTTTCTCATTTAATGTGGCGGTGCCCCCGCTTGCGCGTTTCCAGAAGAAAACATCACGTCGACGAGACGGAATTCTTACACTGCATCGCAAGTCCCAACCTTGCGAATCAACTCCGGGCGGTCCAGGGAGCCTGTGAAGCGATCGGGAATCTTTGGTTCCCGGCCCCTCCGCGGGCGATGCCCTCCGCGGGTTCTTAGGAACCCTCGTCCCAGGAGACAATAAAGTTCCTCTGTCTGTCTGTCTGTCTGTCTGATCACATATAAATAATAAACACGACATGCAAAGACAAAAATGCTTCCTTCACCCCCCCCCCCCCCCATTTTCAGAAACGTTCCGGAGTCCCTGGGCCATGGTATGTTTTAACGCGATTGCGTTATAAAAAGGGGCTCGTGTGGCAGAAACTCTGGGGTCGTAGTCTGTGTACATGGCTGAAATACTAATCCCGAGCTACCGCAGTTACCCAAGCCACCCGACCACGCAAGCCCTCCGCTATGGTGCTGGTGCGTTAGTGGACGAAACTGAATTTCTCAAATTAGGATTCGCCAGAAAAAAATGTCACGTTCGACTTGCATAAAACATGCACACATGATTGCTCAGAATTTAGTTTGAATGCATGAAAAAACATCGTTTTCTTACGGGGGCACTCAAATAATTCCAGCATTTTAAAGAAAATGCATTATTTTTAATGAATATTTATTGTAAAAGTGATGCGAACGGGATGCAATTACATTACAGCGGTCCACTCTTAAAGGCGAAGCTTAAGCGTCCTCCAATTTTTTTTCCAGAATATCTAGATTCGCAACTCGATGCAACTGGTATTGGGGGTGAAAAAAAAAGTCACAGTTTCGCCGCAAGGGCGAAGTAATGAATGCGATAGCAACAAAGGGGACCGCAACGCGAAGAGCGTGGAGGCAGCTTGAAATTTCCAGCGCGTCCCTCGAGCTCAAAGGAGGCCGCTCAATGAACAAACAGAAGATGAGCGCGAACTATCAAGTGAAGCACGCGCGAAACGAACGTACGAAACGAACGCACAGATATACACCGAACGAGCGCGAATAAGCTGTCACAATGGGATACTCTCAGTTCGAACAGCGCTCCTGTTGCAAATGCGGCCGTTGCGCTCCTCGCGCCATCTCGCCGGTAATGGAGAAACGCTTATAAGTGCCTGGCGTCTCTGAGTCCTGCCAGCGGTAAAGCGTGTGTATATAAGGCTCGCCGTTAGCTCTGTGAAGGATCTGCTCTTCGTGGCGTAGTGGTTAGCGCCACACGCTGCGGAGCGAGGGATCCGTGGTTCGATTCGGCGCTTCGGAAGCATTTATTTGAATTATTTTTGTTTGGGATTTTTATATATATATACATACTTATACATATACGGTTCATGACGGCGGCGACGGGAACGGCAAAAAGCAGCCGAGACTGTCCATATAATTGCTATCGCAATAAAAAAGAAGAAATATGGGCATTGCACTAGTGGTTGAAGGCTTTTGGCCGACCTAGCTTCTTCCGGCTTCTACAAGGTCGACTAATTACTCACTTAATTTGTCGCGTGGCTAGCTGTTACAGTGTTCTGGCAGAAACATGTCGCGTGACAAACCTGTTACATGGTTTTTGTGGGAAGATGTTACGTGACTAGTCGTTACGTGGCTTGGACGGGAACATGTGACGGGACTAGCTATGACGTTGTCACGCGATTTTGGTCATGTGTCTAGCTTTTAATCGGCTTGGCGGGCAATGTCGGGTTGTGACGTCATCCTTATCCTTCCCCCCCCCCCCCCCCCCCGCTCATCTATCTTTCCCACCCATTGCTATAGCATACTGTACATGCCTACGGTCTGCTTCACCCTCCCCTCCTTACACTTACTTTCCTTTCCCACCCCTTTGCTATACTATACCAATCCATGCTCTGCTATGAAGCGCATGTGCCCATATGTAGCCATATGTGGCTGAGCGCCCGAACGCAACTGCAGAAGGAAGTGCGCGATCGCTAATGCTGAGCATTTCATAAAAGTGCACGTGCACATATTTCATGAAGATAACGTTTCTGCTTGCAACGAACACCGAAATGCAGGCTTAAGGACCTCCGCTCTTAAAAGGTAAGAAGGTAAGTGCGTATAGGGTCAGACAAAAGAAATGCTAAAATTACGGAGAAGGGGTGAGTGATAGGATGGAAGGAAAATGTTTATTTGCCCACCTCTAAGCAACGAGCCTCCTCTCAAGCACACCTTATGTGCACGTGATAGTTGATCATTGTTTTTCTCGCGAGCAAGAAATCTGGCACTTATCTTTCAGGAGTTCCTCGGCACTACGCGAGAGTGGCTTCTAATCGACGGCTGCGTTAAAACTGTCGAAAGGGCAAGACTTAATCTGGGGCCGTTTCAGCGAGACACTTAGCTTGGTGTCTAACAATTGGCGGTGTGGCTGTGTCAATGCACGTTGCTGCGCAGAGAACATTTTCCAAGAGAAACGATGAAGGATTAAAGCCATTTTCATGCCTATGAAATCTGAGTAAACAGCGGAGTTGGCAAGGAAGCGAAACAGTCCGGGGAACGCAGATTGAGTTATTCTTTTATATTTCTTTATCTTTTCCTTTCAGTAATTTTTTTTTGTTGATCTCCTTCCATATTGCACTATCTCCTGTTCCTCCCCAGCACGCCTCTTTCCTACCTCTTGCTATACTATACTGCATATGGCTACTAAACGGTATACGCCCTCACATTCTCCGTTCTCTCCTCTCGCGTTCCCTTTCGAATCTTCTTGCTAAACCACACTGCAAAAGGCAATGTCATGTTTGCCCTCTCCCTTGTTCCTTTTCTTCCTCATCACCCTGTATTCCTCCTCCTTACCCTTAATTCTCTTTCCTACAACATTTCTATACCATACTACGCAAGGCTATGCTATGTTTAGGGGTAATTGGCACACACCAACTTTCTGTGTCCCATAAGCTATGCCATGCAAAGTATAGCCTTGGTTTACCTTCTCTCCTCCGCGTTTCCTTCCTCGTCCCCATGCACTTTCCTTTCCCACCCCCTTGCTATACTGTACTATGCGTGGCTATGCTATTGTTACGAGGCGCACCAAACCGAGGCTGTCAATTAAACGAACAATCGGCTAGGCGACGAGGAAGAAGAAGAGTCGACCCGCGTGAGATTCTGGCAGCCATACTGCCGCAGCCGCGGCCTGTGCATATTTGAATGTGCCCATCTGACTCTACCGCGTATCTATGATTCCCCGTGACACTATGTTAGGAGTTGCTTGGCGCATTTATTGCCAAGCCTAAACAGGTTCGCTCTCGATAGAGAGTTTTAGTTTGTCCGTAAAGTTCTTCACGTCTACGGATACCGGTTTAACGGGAAAGTGTACGTGACCAGCAGCGCTTGTGGCGACACCTGATGATGCGGAACCTAACCAGGCACACAAAAAGCTAATATGTTGCTTGCCCGTTTTGCTTGACTCCTGGCGTAAAGCATTGGACGTGAAAGAATAATTGACTCTGAGTACTTTCATTACCTCTTTCGAAGAAAACGCTCGCGCTACTAAAAAGAAAATCGAATGCATTGTAGTTAAGCAAACCGCGAATAGATGGCGCTAGCAGTTCTACTTCCACAGCAAACACGCACGGAAAACCGGTATCTGCAAACGTAAAGAAGTTTACGGACAAACTAAATCTCTCTATTAAGTAATACGCGTAGTAACCGTTTCAGTGAGTTATGGATGGGCTCTGACATCACGTGTGATTTTTTTTTTTTTTTGCCTTTTTAGGTACGTATTCATAGCTTGCACGTGACGCCACGACTGCCCCGCTGTCGGCGCGACGAGGACCATGGGGACCACTTCTTGTTTCGTTCCCTGCAGCGCCGTTCATACATTCGTTGATTCGACCGCGTTTTGGTTCGTTTTCTCTAAATTTCTAGGCGCGATGTCGCCGCCGTCCCTTGCGGAAAGATTATCAGCCTGAGTTAATCGTATCGGCACGATGTTCATGTGAGCAAATGCGCGAACGTGCGACGATGTCGATCCCTACACGAAGCTGCCGGACGCCGACGGGCACCAACGCTGTGTACTCGAAGTGACGCGCGGGGACATCGTCAACTACTTCGTTTTTCTCCGTACGGCTCTCATCTTTATCTTACGGCAACGACTGGCACGCACGCAGTGCCGATCGACTCCGCGACTGCCGCTGCATCAGCCTCGCTTTTCAGGAGGCGCCGTCCTTTCAGCGCGCTGTTCATGATTTGCGCTGCTGCAGTCTAGAGACGTCAGTGTCCCATCGATATTTGTGTCCTCCAAGATCTTACATGGAATGCCTACGAATGCAGTTTGTGCTGTTCTTTTCCCTGTGTCGCTAAATTTCAGCCATAAAAAAAATTCGTGACGAATGTCATACTTCCTAATGCAAAATGTGAGCGCAGCCGGGCGCGCGTGTGTTAATGATGCGATATGCTGAGCGAAAGAATTAGATATCTGCGATCTCTACCAGCAAATATAGCTTGCTGCGGCGACGAAGCACTTCCACAGAGTGCGTCACCGACTGTTAACAGAAACTCGATCGCGCTTTGAAGTACGATGAGCTTCCGTTTCGGCGGCGCGAACAGCTGGGTTCCCCTGACTCGTAGAAGGTTGTTTTTAGAATACTTCCATGGTAGCCCAGCCGGCCCAACACCACCGGCCCCGGCAAAAGTGCGTCGCGCGTGGCTTGAGGCGCGCGAGGCAGGACATCTTTCGCTACGCTCCAGTAGCGCACCCAGGATCTCTACAAGGGGGGGGGGGGGGGGGGGGGTTCAATTTTTCACGAAGGGCCGGGCATGCCATTACACAGTTGTTGCGTGTGTAAAAAATTAAGTAAAATGCCAAATAATAGTAACATCAATGACGATGATTATTTTTATTATTTTTTCGGCATTTTGTAGAGACATTAGCGCCACATTCTTCTAGGACATAGGAGCAGTTACGGAGTGGGTTGGGGTTAGGTCGGCCTAAGGGGGGGGGGTTACAACACCCGACCCCCCCCCCCCCCTTCCTCGGTGCGCCACTGTGCTCTACGATGCGGTAAAACGCATTTTGTGCGACTTCTGATCGAGTCAAAATTTCACAAAAAAACCCAATACTATAGTCTTACCTTTTTTGGCGTTTTGGGCAAAATGTTGAGAGACCGTGTTTTTATTCAGGAAGGCGCGCAATAAGTAGAGGAATGCTCTACGATGCGGGAAAACGCATTTTGTGGGACTTCTGATCGAGTCAAAATTTCACAAAAAGCCCAATACTATAGTCTTACCTTTTTGGCATTTTGGGTAAGATTTTGAGAGACCGTATTTTTATTCAGGATGGCGCGCAATAAGTAGAGGAATGCTCTACGATGCGGGAAAACGCATTTGTGCGACTTCTGATCGAGTCAAAATTTCACAAGAAACCCAATACTATACAGTCTTACCTTTTTTGGCATTTTGGGTAAGATTTTGAGAGACCGTATTTTTATTCAGGATGGCGCGCAATAAGTAGAGGAATGCTCTACGATGCGG
>CM023484.1:85681107-85707944 GCA_013339685.2 Hyalomma asiaticum
CTCCTTTAGGTAGAATGGCCTAGCGTGCGTGTGAGTATAGGGAAAAGTAAATAAAATATAGGAGAGGAAATGAACGCCATGGTAGAAATCCCAAATTTTCACCGCCGGGTTTTTTTTTAACATGCTACTAAGTATACGTGCACAGCCTCTACCATACGGCCTTCCTCGAAATGCGACGGCCACTGCCGTGTTTGAACCGTTGCGTTTCGGGTCCACTGTCAAGCAACGCGGCGGAGCTCAAATATTCGCGATGAATAAGCTTGTGTGTGCATAAAGTAAAAGAAATAACGCAGCTGTCATAGGCAATAACACCTTTGCTTATGCTTTTTTAAGTTAGTCCGTCCTGATTCGTTAGCCTATTTTTCTTGAAGAAAAGTATCCAGAGAAAACCTAAATTGTTCAGCGATTTGTGAAAAAGCTCACTTTTCAAACTAAAATGTAAATTCGGCGTATAAATAAGCCCGCCATTTCAGGAAAATAAAGAAAAAAGCAAAAGTCCCTAGCTCTGTGCAAGCGTCATGATTATAAGAACGGAAGATAAAACAGGATATCAAGAGACAAAGAAGCGGAGATAAGAACGAAGATAATGACGAGCGGAAGGAAGAAGAGCGACATAAGAACAGGAAGCTCACGGAAGGGACAAGGATAAAGAGAAAGATGTGATGTAGGCAAAAGAACGAGTAAAGGAAAATATACTAGAAAAGAAAACGAAGAGGAAGATTTGCGCGAGGGGTGACGTGGATCATTGGAGACGAGGCAACCTGGCCAGCGGCGGAGAAGGAGACGTGTCGCAAGTGAGGAGGCGTAGACATGGCAGTTGGCGGCGAGCTGGAACTGGAGCTTGGGTCCGGCTGAAGGCTAATACTAGAGGACCTGGTCGATGTGTCCCGGCGCAGCAGCACCCTGCCAGCTTTGCGGGCACTGCCGTGAACGACTCTGACGAATCTGACGACCTCGGCATCAGGAAGACGCGACAACTCACGATTACGCTCCGTTGTTCCAGGTGCACGTGCGGTACAGCTGCATTGGCAACTCCAAGTCGGCGCCGGCTCTGCGTAGGGCGGCGTTCCAGCCTTCCAGCGCCTCTGCGTTGGGCGTCGTTCCTGGGTGACACTGCCTCAGTTACACTGCCTCTTGCACGCTGCGTCGAGTACACTGACAAGACTGAATGTAGTGAGGAATGAAACACCTAATCATGCATTTCATTTAGCTGTAGTAAGTGCTTGCTCATTTCGGTAAACAAGTAATTAAAGAGGGATGGAAAAGCGAAATATTTATCATATAGGGCGCACTGTAAGTGTCTCTCCTGAACAGCTTACGTGTGAACGGGGGTCAGCAGAGGGAGGAGAGGACACCTCAGCATTGCTCAATGCCCGCGAAGTATGGTAAGAAATCGGTTAACGAAGTGCAATGAGCAAGCTGAGAGATCTTGCTTCCATTGCCTGTGGTGTACTGGAAGAGCCAGGTTATTCTCCAAAAGGGGAAGGGTGGCGCTTGCTTCAGCAGCTCTTGCGAGAGCACTTCGCGTTATCGTAGAGAAGAAAGTTGGTCACAAACATTGGGCTCCTTTATTGCGCTAAGCAGTACTCCCTAATAAAGTTGAAGGTAAAGGGTGGAAATGCTACCTTTCTGCTACAACTGCTACAAATGCTACAACTGAACCCCCAAGGAGAGAAGACGCTTTTTTCGCGCTCTGCTGGTTACGATTTTCCCTTGCCGGGACAGCTGCCAACTCGACATCGCTCACTGCTGCCGCTTGGCCACGTCGCTCGTACGTGAACGGCGCCGTGCGAGTCGTCCCCGCCGCGTGTCTTTCGATATCACGGCGGACTGTTGCTGGCTCAACTGGTGTCCTTCCGTGTGTTGTGCTCTTCAGCTGTGCGCGTGCAAGTGACACGACCATGGATAAGGAGAAGGACACCTACGCCAACCCTAGTCCCTGTACTTATGAGCGCTCGAAGTTGTTGCTGGCGTGGGAGCCTCGCGAGAAGCAAAATCATCAGCAAGAGCTAGAGCGGCAAGCCGTATCAGCAATGAGCTGCTGGTTCAAGGACAAGGCGAATGAGGAGCTCACCTAAGGCCCTGCTCCTGCTGAACCAGAGACTGCCGGTGAGGAAGCCGCTTCCTATCCCCCCGCGTCTACTCTTCTGTCTGCCTCGTCAGGCGATGGGGTGGGGGATGCCTTCACTGCAAGGAAGTGTGTACGTGACGCTAACGACGATTACAGCCCGTGCCCACCAACGCTCACAACCACACGCAATGAGGCATTTTCCCCTCCTGAAACCAGCCCCAGCGATGCCGCGGCAGCCCTGTCTAGGGCTCCCGTGTGGTTCCTTGCAAAATCAGGCAGGCGGGGGAAGAGAAAGCACTAGGCGAAGAGGAAGCAGAGGCCGCACCCCCGCGACTCCACACCCTACGCAGCTGAGGCATCACGTGCCCCGAAGCCTTTCAGCACCTCGGCCGACCGTGCGCGCCCAAGCTGCCTGCCTGCCGAAGATGACTTTTGAGTAGTCGTCTCCAAGGCAGCGCGTCGGCGAGTTGGTGCTGTGGAAGCCGCGACCACTACGACCGACTCGGCAGCGGTAGAGACAGTGTTCTAGCGGTTATCAACTCCTGACGGTGCCTTCCCGAGATCGCTTCGCATGGCGCTCGCCGCGGTGCTTGGTGCGCGGTCCGATGTGGCGGCGTTGCGTGTTAACCACCGTCGTAACATTGTGGCATCGGACGCAGCGACGTCCTCGTGCCTGGCCGATCTGCATACCATCACGCAGCTCAACAGCATCCCTGTCACTGCTCTGCAGCCTGCCGATCGTCGTTGCAGTACCGGTTTCTTCGGCGTGGACAGCGACTGCACCATCATGGAGCTGCTTGCCGAGATCGTCTCGGCAGCTTCCGTGCTCTCGGCTACAAGAAAGAACCGGACTATCAAAATCCGCTTCGGCAGCTCGACCCCTCCTGACTGGTTCAAGCTCAGTGGACCTCCAACTGTATCCCTTATGCCTTCGGATATCCGGTGCGCAGAAATGAGCAGTGCTGCAAGGATAACCACCTCCCTCCTGCGGCGGATTTTCCACTGCCAGTGCGCTGCTATTACAAGATGAGCCGGTCCTAGAGCAGCGGGCCGTGATTTCGCTCTGCTGCTGTCCAACTCTACTTCTCTCTTTCTATCCCTTCTTTTCGTTCCACCTTGGCTTTTGAAATAATGTTGAGCCGTGTTCCCTCCAATGGGCTGCAGAAAATAGAGTGTATTCCTAAGACAGAATCACTTCTCATATCTCGTGAAGGTGGCACCCCCTTTGCATTCTCTTCTTTCACTCCTCATCGCGCTCCCTTCCAAACAAGCGGCTGCAGAAATAAGCGTCACTTAAAACCACCATCTTACTAGAAGGCAGCGCCATTTTTTTTCAGGAACCACCTTATAGTGCTCTTTCGGAGAGTGTCAATTGTAGCCCCTCGTCCCTTGCCTTGCCACTTCCCAAAAATACAACGCACCGCCTCCCTCCTATATCCTCCTAGCTAAGCATGACATGAAACGGGGGTAAAGCTTGACAGCAGGTTTATTTTTCCTTTCATTGGTCGCGAGATCTTTACACGTCGTTTAGCGCTCAAACACGAATTCGCCTTCACTGCACGCTGCTCGGATGCCCTTTAGTAGAAAGTCCAGCCACCGCAAAAACGGCTGATGAGCGATGGAAAGTTGTTCACTTTAAGCATGACGTTACAGGACTGCAACACCTTCCTTGCAAGAATATCGAAACCCTGTTCGCACTTTTCTTTCGCCTGATGCAGGTCGTGTCCATGCTTTTGGAGAAGTTGGCCGCCTACAACAAGACTATTGTGCCGGCTGTTAACTCCACGGTTGATCCGAAGGGCTATCCGGAAAATAACGGTGGTGTCTGGGCACCCTGGATTTAGTATAAACGACCAAAAGGCCACTCATTCCAAGCAGCTTCACTTCATGTGGAAGACCGCATCACGTAGTGGGGCAGCGTTTCAAGCAGGTTCACCAGTATGGATTTGAGTGCGCCTCCCTCTCACTACTAACGCCGCTGTTCAGCGCATCTTCGCGCTGGCTGTGTCTTTAGCACTGACTTGGCATATTTGTGTGTTCATTTTAATTTACTTGCAGAAAACAAAAAGAGACTTGAATGTTCGGACGCCGCTCTTACTCGATGTGTTGAGCTAATTTTGGACGAGCGGGAAAGGTTCGCTACAATGGAGCTGTTGCTGAGAGGGTCACCTCGAAGCGTAAATTTCTCTTGCACAGAAATTTCAGATTTTGCGTGCGAAAACAATTATGCAGGGTTCTGAAAGGTGAAGATCACAAGATTACAGATCTAATTATACCATCCGAAGTTCCGCACTACAAGTTCGCTCCGCTAACATCAGTGGACGTTGAGTGTTCTTTTTCCGCTTACAAACAAAGATTGACTTAGAGAAACTACCACTTCAAGGCCGAAAACCTTGAGATGATGCTGGTTTAGCATTGATTTCATAGCTCTTCTAAGAGTGTAGAATCACCTGAGCTTTCACGTAAATCTGTTCAAATGGTTATTCTTTTCCAAATTATTTCATGAAGAAAGGAAAATTACCTTTCCCAAAGTGTTTGTTTGAAGTGAAGGATTTTTCCTCAAACACGCTGTCGATGTAATTATAAATTGCCCCCATATGCGTAAGCGATACTTTTTACCACCAATTTATGCCTAAGTGACAGTTTACCGGGACAATTACAGGCACCTCAAACCTTGTTTCTTTCACGCCTGAACTCCTTGTCTCTACTCCTAACGGATCAAGGCTCAGCACAAAAAGGGAGGGGGGGGGGGGGTAAAAAACAGAACAGAGCCGAATATTGAGGCCGCCTTGTCGAACAAAAGCTGAAGGAAATAGGGTCATTTCTTTTTCTTTTTTAATTTTCGCCCTGGGTATTCTTACTTCCGAGCACCCTCTACCTTTACCAAGGAAAGCACGAGGGGGCCCTGCGGCAATTGGAATCAGTCTTCCCCCTTTGGCACATATACGTGCTACACACGCCAATCGTCTCAGCGTGCCGCACCTGACAAGAACGCACGAAGCAAGACCGAGCACAGATGCAAACTCCAAAATGCGATAGTGTTATTTCTTATGTAGAGGTGCTTGGAGCACCACTGCCGATCACGTGCACAATATGTTGCTTCTTTCTCGAAACGTTAATCGCAATGTTAATTGAACAGAAAAGTGAAAAGATCATCACTACACACTGGTTATGACCTGAATGTATGTGTCCCTTGAAAGGCTCATGCACATTTTTATGTGCAAATAACAGACGTGGCACATTGCAACTTCATCTCAGTGACCAAACAAAAGAGACTTCACACGTCGAAACCTTTAAATGATTAAGGAGCATACTACATCGAACTATAGCACAATTTACTTTCTGATTTTTTTTTATCTCAGACTTCGAAGGGGCACCAAAACGAAAAACAATGTTTCTCGTATTTATAGGCCACTTTTTCACGATGTCAAAAACACCAGTCTTGAGAGGAGGACACGCTCGGTAAACTAGAAAACGTTTACACAAAATACGGGTGGCAACGCCGTTTCAAGTTCTAGCACAGATACGCGTGATGTCACAGAATATTCACGGCGCCTACTGAGGCCTACATCACTATTTACTGGGAAGAATCACATACATTGTGCTCAAAGGAAGCTAGATATTTGACATCGGGTGTTCCAGGACATCTGATGGTGAGAATTTGGCGACAATACGAAAGAATGAAACTGGCCGCCTGACGTCATGAAGCCGAAGTTCCGGTGCATACTCTGACAGTCATTTTCTCTTTTAATATTGAATATGAAATGGTTAAAAGGTGAACAGTCGAGTTTTAGAAACATGTTATCATTCTAAACCACTTCACCTTTTCACTTTGGAGTCTTTTTAAACCAAACTGCACAGCGGCCTTTGCATTCAGAGATTGAACCCTGAATGGGCAGCAAAACAAAGGTTTAGCTGCTAAGCCACCACGGTGGGTCACCTCGTTGATGGTATGGAGGTATTGCAGTTCCCGTGATAAAGGTGAATCCTGCCACTGCACGTGTAGTATTCATCAAATATCTCATCATATCCTCGATGCCGCCACCACTCACACAGCTGCCGGTTCCACGTGCATGGGAGGACATAAAACAGCTCGGGGCACTCCCAGCCTAAGAGTGAAAAGAAGTCCTGGTCTCCAAGGTGGCCCTGAAAACTGTATTTCTTCACCAGCCACTGCACCCCCTTCGCAGTGAGGCAGGCAGGCAGGCAGGCACAGAACTTTATTTTTGTCCTGAAAAACTGCAGTTGGACGTCCCCTTTTAGGGGGATCCTGTAGCAGTTGCGGGCCGCTCCCACGCAGGGACAGGAAGACCGTGGCCCTCCGCCCTCTCGCAGGCTCTCTGGACAGCCCGAAGTTGAACCGAAAGGTCGCCGCTTCTCAGGGCTTCCTCCCAGTCCTCTTCTTTGCTGAACTCTGTGTCACGTAACGCAGGACATTGCCAGAGCATGTGAGCTAGTGAGCAGTAAGCCTCTCCGCAGTTCGGACAATGCGGTTCAACATTGGGCGAGAAGTTACTAAACCTGCCTCGCGAAGGGAAAGACCCCGTTTGGAGCATCCTGAAGGCCGAAGACTGCGGACGAGTGAGTTTAGGGTGAGGAAGTGGAAAGACCCTCCGAGAGAGATGATAATGAGTCACGATCTCGTGAAAAGTGAGGAGCGGGTCCCTGTACCTGCCGGCATCCCCGCCCGCGAATTCGCCGGGACCGCCGCGGTGAGTGAAACCTCGCGCACGGTCATGGGCAAACTCATTGGCGTTGGGGACATCGGGGTGTACGTTGGCCCCCATGTGGGCCGGGAACCATGTTATGGTGTGAAACCCGGCAGCCCCCTCGCTGCCGAGGATAGCTGCTGCCTCCCGCGAGATCGAGCCCGAGGCGAAAGCTCTGGCAGCGGACCGCGAGTCCGTGAAGACATTTGGACGCGATGCGTCCTTCATTGCTACAGCAATGGCAATTTGCTCAGCAATCGTTGCCGAAACGTTTCTAACCGACGCAGCACATAGGAGCTTGCCACTATGGTCGACTGAGACCACTGCAAAGCGATCAGAACGCCCGTACTGTGCTGCATCGACAAACGTAGCGAGGTCCGGGCTGTCTGCAACTGACTTCAATAAGGAACGGGCCCGAGCTATGCGGCGTCCTACATTGTACTGCGGGTGGACATTCCTGGGAAGTGGAGCTACGGCAAATGTACCTCTGATAGAAGACGGTAGAGTCACTTTACGTTCGCGAATCTGTGTAAGACCGCAGCCAATTGACTCCAGGATACGTCTACCGGCCTGCGAGGACGACAGGCGCACTACCTGAGCCATTTTCTGCGCCTCGATCACCTCCGAGAGGGAGTTATGCATGCCCAGTTGTATGAGCTTTTCGGTGCTCGTGCTGAGAGGCAACCCTAGAACTCGCTTTATACTCGTGCGCATTAGTGCGTCGATTTTTGCCTCTTCCCTTTTGGACCAGTGCAGCGCTGAAGCGACGTAATTAATGTGGCTCATGAGAAACGCATGGTAGAGCCGAAGGAGATTGCTCTCGCTCAGCCCGCCCCTGCGGTTCGAGACCCTGAGTATGAGCCTAAGCATGTTCTCCGTCTTGGAAGTGATGCGAGCTATAATCTGCGAGTTGCGCCCCTTCGACTCCAGCAACAGTCCGAGCACCCTGATGCAGTCTACCCTGGGGATTCTCTGCCCGTCACGTGTGTATAGAGATATTGGAATCTGCTCTAGAGGAGTGAGGTTCCTCATCCCTTGTCGGGTGGGTCGGTAAAGTAACAACTCGGACTTGGCAGGCGAGAGGCTCAATCCCGAACCGACTAGAAAGCCCTCCGTGACGTTGAGTGCCTGTTGAAGTGCCTGCTCTACCTCGGCATCGGACCCTCCCATGCACCACACAGTGATATCGTCCGCGTAGAGAGCATGGTTAATCCCGCGAACCGTGGCGAGTCGCTCGGAGAGGCCCTTCATGGCAATATTGAAGAGCAGAGGAGAGATGACGGCCCCCTGTGGAGTGCCTCTCGCTCCCAAGGTAAATTCCGCGGATTTTAGTTGGCCGATCTTAATGGAAGCCCTGCGTTCCCTGAGAAAGGAGCTAACGTATGCGTGGAAACGTTGTCCCAGACACATATCCGAGACTGCCTCAAGCACAAACTTGTGAGAGATGCTGTCAAAAGCTTTGGCCAGGTCTAGAGCTAGTATGCCTCTAGTATCTCTGGTGTAGTTGTCAATAATTTGTCTCTTAATGAGGAGCATGACGTCCTGTGCAGATAGGGCAGGCCTAAATCCCACCATGTTTTGCGGAAATAGCTCTTGAATTTCGATGTACCGGGACACCCTATTGTGGATCGCATGTTCAGCCACCTTTCCTACGCAGGACGTAAGCGAGATCGGCCGCATGTTCTCCGGTGCTAAAGGTTTCCCTGGCTTTGGAATAAGCACCACGGAGGCAGTCTTCCAGGATTCGGGGACAAGCCCCGTCTCCCAGATTTTGTTGACTTCCTCGGTTAGCTTCTGGATGGATTTACTATCCAAGTTACGTAGGAGCCTATTTGAGATTCCATCCGGGCCCGGTGCAGAGCGTCCGTTGAGCTCCTGGAGAACCTCCCAAATTTCTGGTTCAGTGAAAGGTGCGTCCAGCTCCGCCACCGTTCCCCCCCGGTAACGAGGATAGTCCGCGTCACCGGAAGGACCCAGCGGAAGATAGGTATCCGCTAACCCTTGCAGAAGGGCTGTTTCAGACACACCTTTCGCCTTTTCACTATGTACAATTCTGTCAATAGCGAATCTCTGGTTACCTTTGGATTGCGACTGATCAAGTAGTTGTTTAAGGAGGTTCCATTTGCCCCCCACTCTCATCTGTCCATCAACCGAAGAACATACTTCGTCCCACTGCTGTTTGGATAGTTCAATAGAATAAGCTTCGATCTCGCGATTGAGTTCCGCAATTTTCTTTCGGAGTCTGCGATTGAGCCTCTGCGTCCGCCACCGGGCTAGGATGGAATTTTTGGCCTCTAAGAGGTGCGCGAGGTGAGAATCCATCCGATCAACTTTCAGGTCCGTTTTGACAACCTTGGTTGCAGCATTAACATCCTCCTTGAGCCTTGCAAGAAGGCTCTCTAAGCTGCCGTATTCAGCTTGGTCCTCCCTTCGCAATTTTCGAAAGGCATCCCAGTCCGTTACCTTAAATTCCCTGAGGGGAGCCGCATTGACACCTAGGGTAATAGCCACCACGAAGTGGTCGCTACCTAGATTCTCTTGCAGATTTTGCCACCCTGCTGTACGAACGTTCTTGACGAACGCCAAGTCCGGAGTCGAGTCTCGGGCTACCGACGTGCCCGTTCTCGTCGGGAACCGCGGATCCGTAATCAGTTCCAATGAGCAGTCCGATACCGCCTGTAGGAGATTATTGCCCTTGGGTGTTCGCCTAAGGTAGCCCCAAGCGTCGTGCGGAGCGTTAAAGTCTCCCGCTACCACGATGGGGGCCCCCTTAGCCAGAGTCACCGCTTTGGTCATGATCGAAGCGAACGCTTGCCGGATGTCCGACGGCGAGCTGTAGACATTCAGAATAAATACGCTGTTTCTGAGCCAGCTGTTCGGGATGAGTTCTACCAGAATTACCTCCGCCCTGTTTTTGCCCAGCTGTAGTTTGTGTTCCTGAAAGGAGCATTTTCTTGCGACCAAGGTTGCCAAACCCCGCTTTCCCTCCTCGCGCACCGAGACAACTCGATAGCCCGGGAAGGTTAGCGCTTCACCGAGAGTTTCTTGTAAGATAATTACGTGCGGTTTGACCGCCTGAGAAGCGACGAACTGCTGCAGCGGAGCCCTGCGCCTTTTGAAACTGGCACAGTTCCACTGCCAAACGACAAGCTCATTAGTGTTGCCCGCCATGATTATTGCTCTGAATTTGCCTCTCCCGCGCCGGGTGTACTGCTAATGCGCCTGCAGGTGACGGCGCCCTGTTCGGACCTTGCGAAGACGACCGGGTCGTAGCTAGCGCGGCCTGCGTGCTTTCAAGAGACGACACCCTTTGTAGTAGAGTAGCCATGCTGTCAGCGAGTTGTTTTATCGATTGCTGCATGCTTTCCAGAGCTGTGCTGTTGGACTCGGTCTCCATAGAGTCCCACTCCCCTTGCGAGGGCGTGGCCCTGCGTTTACCTGAGCGCGCCTGTGCCTCCGCTGGTGGGGGCATCTGCTGGCTGTCGCCCTGGGATGAGTAAGATTTGCGAAGCGACTCAAGGTCAGCCCTCATCTGTTGAAGCTCTGTCTTTAGGCGAGCATTCTCTTCGATCAACCTAGCTACCCTGGGGTCTTCCCTGTGCTCTGGCAATGCTACCTGCGTTACCTTTGTTGGCGGCGCCGCTGTCTTCGGCTTTGCTCGATCCGCCCAGGTAGGCGCTTCCTGGATCCGCACCCGCGAGCGAGAGCGCCCTCTGGAGCGAGAGCGCCCCCTGGAACGAGAGCGCCCCCTGGAGAGGCTGCGCCGGTGGTAAGCTGGCGTGACCGACCGCCCCCGCTTGGGAGAACTTCCCACGCTGGAATCACGTGACCGGCACCCCTGGGCCGGCTGTTGATTTTTGTTGGCACGCTTTCGGCGCCGTCTTCTCCTTCGCACAACGTAGGGGACTTGAAAGCGTTGTTTGCACGTTCTGTCCGCCGTTGGATGAGGTCCTCCGCAAAGAGAACACGTGGGCGAGCACTGGTGATCGTCAGGTGGGGAGGCGAGTCCACAGCCTCTGCACATCTTCTTGTCTGGGTTGGGGCAAACGTCGGCCCTGTGGCCCAGGCCTCCACACGCGTAACACACGTCGGTTTGCCGCTTGTAGAGCGTGCAGCGCAGTAAACTAACACCGCACATGACGTAGTTCGGCACCTTCATGCCGTCGAAAAGCACGACCACTGTGGTAGTGTTCTTGATCCTCTTGGCTTCTACGGCCTTGGGATTTCGCTGGTTGACAATCATCGCTTGGAGTTGGGTACAGCTGATGTCGACGTCTACTCCTCGTATGACTCCTTTACAGGTGTTATCGGGGGCCGCAACATACGCCGCCACGTTGTATAACCCTTCGCTTATGCGAATCTGTTTGATCCCAGCATACGCGTTCGCATTCTTCTGCGCCGGTGTGGAAATGACAAGAATGTTTTGAGCAACGTTAAGGCAAACGATGTCACCTTCGGTCTCAGCCGGGGCTAAAGCAGCCGCCATAGCAAGAGCTTGCGCGAGCCTAATTTGGCTTACTTTTCTGACGTCGAGTCCGTCCCTCGGCCGGATGATGATTCGTATGTGGTCCCTCGGTAGACGAGGGAGCCTCGATGCGGCTGCGAGGCGCTTCATCGCGCCTTGCGGGGCTGCCGTGCGGCGGCCTCCCTTCGAGCCCACGTTCGATGCGTTGCCCGCCGTAACTGGCATTCCTAGGCGAGCTTTCTTGTTCCTGCCCAGCGCTGTCGTCCAACCAGGGCGATTCGCTTCTTCGCGAGAGATTTCCTCTCCCATCACCGTGTCTACTATGGGCATGTTGCCCGTCCTCGTCGGGTTAGGCCTAAGCCTACCCGCGCCTCACCGGCAATAATTCGGCAAAAGGACCACTCACTGACAAAGTCCGGTATCGACGTGATCCTCGGAAGAACCTGCGTCGAATGGTGCACAGCTTGGCCAGAAGAACCACGAAAATCCGACCGAAAACATTTACAGAAGCGGCAGCCGATCCTTCCACGTCCGCACTGGTCGGCAGCTTCTTCTTCTTCCTCTTCGCAGTGAGGAATTTTGCATAGGTGGACGAGCTTCTAACGGCTTCAAGGTCAACCAGCGCTACACCTGCGTTGAAGCCGGGATTTCCGCGTGATGAAGGCTCGCCGCAAAGGGTGCCCGGATGCTCCTGCCGGTACTTGCGCAGAAGGTGACGGTAGCCAGGCTGGAGTTCGTGCGACATCCCCATTATAGCGCCCGGGGGAAACAGGGCAAAGTGGCGGTGCAGAAGGGCAATGTCCGAGCGCAACTGGATATCGATGTCCAGGACAATGAGGCGACGGACTTCCGCAGGAAACAGCCGATGTACGCCCGTTGTCAGGTAGAAGAGAGTCTTGCTGAAGTAGCCGCTGTCACTGAAATGGGGCCGCATGAAGGACACAAGGTCCTGTACAGCGGCCAACACATCATCCGCGTGCAGAAGCTCCGCCTGCAAGGAAAATAGCGTTACTGAAACTCGCCTTAGGTAATTGCCTCAGTCACATCATTTGGGCGGCCCATCATTTACACATGGCAGAAATGAGCTATATATTAAGACAAAAATCAAATCGCACATGGTTCCATTGCGGAATTTGAGTACTCAGAAATCGCACACGTTTGAACTGTCTGTTCTACAGTATGTGTGCGTGCACACTAGTGACCCCGCACATATTGTAGAAGAACACACAGTTGAAACGTCTTCAACCTACGAGGCAGCTCGGCTTACATCACGGAAATAACAGACAAATTTAAAACAACCTGAACAGATTGTCTTCCTGAAAACAGATCTAAGCATAGCGGTCGCCCCTAATTCAACCTATAGATAAATGCCAAGGGAATTGCTGTCGATTGTTTAGTGAAGGTCAGTCGTCGGCGCTCACTCATGCATGGTTAATGTTGAATATTTACAATGAAGCTGTATGAGGCAAGGATCCGGCTGATTGTGCATGCATGCGTAGACAGAAAGTACAGGACGATCTTAGAGGCGTAGCAGTCAGACAGAGTGCATGCGTATGATTCGCCTGTGGCAGTCGTTACGTGCATTTCTCAAAAAAGATGACGGTAGCGCAGGTAGAGTGTCCAAATAGTACGGCTATGACAGTCACATAGTTATGAATTTGTTGTGTATTTGGCTACGTACATTATTTGCGTGTATGTGAGCATGGTGAAATTGGATGGAACGCATGAATAAACGAATGAATTTAAAACAGATTGAGCAGCTTCAGTGACCTCACGTCGCAAACACTGGTCCAACAGCACAGCTGGTGGACCAGTGTTTGCTTATCCGTATCCTAACTAGCGCACAGGAGTGCATTGGGTGCGTTGCCGTGTATTGTTCTTGTTTTGTGTTTGTTTTGTTTTGACATGGAAGTCTAGCGCAACCCACAAAGGGGGATCGGCCATGTGTCGCGCGGCAGGATAGGAGGAAAACGAAAAAGGAGAAGAAAAGAAAAAGGGAAAAACGAGACATATAAGCAGAAGGCTAACCTGAAGTGTGGGAAACAAATGAAGTGAGATTTTTTTTTATTTCTTTATGTGGCAGTTATCACAAAAGAATCACATTGTGTTTATGTAGTCAGTTAAGAATTACAAGAAGAAAATTGTGCCGCGTCTCATATCGTGTCTGAGACTCGTCATCACATTCTTTACTCTCTTCGTCGTCTTCTTCTTCGTACATTTATGCGGTCGCTATTACTCGCGATGTCACTATCTGCAGCTCTTTAATTATTGCTATCAATATCATGTAGCAGTGGACGGAGGGAACTGATGTGGATAGTCACTGAAGGTGAAGCAGGGGCCTACTTTTCCTTTCTGAACAACTCGGGATTTTCTTTCTCGTAGGGGATCAGGTGTAAGCGTGGACCCCTTATGCACAACGCCAGACGTGTTTCCTTCCCTACCTCTCTTTCTCTCTCTTTTCTCTTTTTATTACCCGTGCTCAAAATTTCTCTTTTTCCCACCATTATAACGTTTTGCTGCATTCGTCGGTACAACGTAATCATATGATGGTTCCCGTAAATGTATTGACACGTAGCCTGTAGTTTTCCTAATGCTCGCCTTGAGGCCTCGCGTTCCCGGATTCGAATCCGCGACCCAAAGAAAGTTTCTTTTGTTTAAAGGGTCCCTGAAACTGGTTTTTTTTTTTGACATTGCGTCACTGGTTAGGCCATACAATTGTGAAATCATTCACACCCTGGCATAAATAAAGCGAAGGACCATGCGCTAAGGCAGCTATGGGCTTATGTCTGCCGCCTTTCTCCTTACCACTGCTGTTCGTCCTCCACTCGATCAGCCGCGGAGTGCGCGCTAGCGACAACTGCGCCTCCCGCGTCAGCCGCTGTGTCGAACCCTCCGTAGCGACACAGCGCCGCGATATCTTTACTGAGGTCACCGGCGTAGGCAGTGCTAGCCTCTGTAATAGAGCGCCGGCGACTCGTGTGTACGCCGCCAGATGCCGCGACGATACCGTTGGCTGAAACGAAGGAGCACGTTGTAGGAGCACGTTGTTTGCAGTTAGGTTGGGAACATCACATGCACGTGACTGGTTAGGGGCCAATCAGCGGCCTCCCCTGCCCCTGCGTTTGATGGCCTGCTCCTTCGTTCGATGGCGGGGGCGTTTGAAAACGCCTTTTGGCGAGCCGCTGCGATCGTTTGCGATGAGCGTGTTCAAAACCTTATTGTAAATTACACACTTTACACAGAGCGCTGAAATCTGTCCCCTAATGATCCTAATGTCTCGTTCTACCGGATCACAATGTTTCCACAAAATCGTCAAAACCGTTTCAGGGTCCCTTTAATTTCTTTAAGCACCGAAACTGCGAACGACGATGGCGGCTGCTACAGACAGTACTCGAACCTAACCAGCTCAGCTGTTAGGCTTTATCCACCCATCCTCCCTCAAAGGCAAACTCCGGCATTTTTTTTTCGAGTTCATCAGATCTGCATGAAATTCTTTGGTACGTTCCATGGCACACATCATTCGTTTGGCCAAAATGACGGACAACTGATGCGCAGGTGGCTTACTGATCACTTTTTACTGATAATCTCAAACCGCCCACCTGACTTCCTAGAGGTAATGGCTACAATATGTGTTGACGTCATCGCAGGAAAAGCGGCGGAACGTACCACACCGCCGTCTTCGAGATTTGTACGCCAAGCCGTACCTTTTGGACGTCATGCAAGCGCTTCGTGATATTACCTTGAGGGGAAGAACGCATCCACTGTCGCGCGATGTTAAAGGTGGGTTGATTCATTTGACGTCACTGCCCAGTTGGATTTCGATCTTGTAATTTTTCGCCCAGAAGAAGTTATCCTCGCAATGCTCGCATTGCTGCGCATTCGTGCTCTCCGCCGCTAGTCACAAAGCGCCTTGGAAACACAGAACCGCCATTACACTTATGATAGTCGAAAAAATCGCCGGAGTTGGCCTTTACAGGTAGACATAACGGGAGGGGGAGGAACGATTTGACGTAGGCCTATTCCAAGCTCAGAGCACTTTCCAGGGTGACATTCCAGGGTGCTTGGGCACCCCGACATCACTTAGTTTTATTAAAATGTTAGTCACGCATGTAGGGTTGGCGAAGCAGCGAACCTGATGGGCACCTGGCTGATCCATGTTTGTCTTCGGTACGCCTGTACTTCGTGGTCCGAGGCTTCGGGAAACGCCTTGAAAAGAAGTGCGGGGCCTAGCGAATGGATGGGAAAAGCTTAATTGATTGTCCTGCAGATTAAAGACCCGGGCTCAGGTCTCCCATGTCGGGACATCAAGGCCTTGCTTTCCCACCCCATCAAAGGCCTGCTGGACCGCTTCTCAAAGCTTCGCACCCATAAAGACGTCCGCGTCGAACCACAGACAGTGGCAGACGCGGCACGCGTGTCCTCGGCTCGACACCGTCCCGCGCCATTGCTAAACCAGACCTGGTTTGTGCATACTTTCGCGCCATGACACGACGCATGCTGTCGTGGTGCAAAGCTACGCACAAACGCATAGCTTTGCGAGGCGCTGTGAACAGGATAAATAGGCGGACACTGTCTTTATCTTCGTCTGCTTGCACGTGCAGCACTGTGCCCGCCAGATGCGCTTTTGCCAGTGTAGTAGTGCACTGAGGGCAGGAAGGGCAGGGTTTTGCCAGTGTAATAGTGTGCTGAGAGAAGAAAGATGAGCCCGTGCGAACGCCGCAAATAGGGTATTTCATAGAAGAGTGCACGCGCACTCTTGGGGATCAGAACTCATGATGATCGTACATTTGTGATGCGCGGTCCACTTTACAGCGAGCAAGAACAGCTTCACTATTAAAAAAAGAAAGACGAAGGTCCGTGCAGAGGTGAATGCGGTAGATGAGTCATGTGTGTAAGGCGCGAGTCTGCATCTGTCACCACAAAACTTCACAGCTGCGTGGGCGCATGCGTATGAGCGTTGCACATGAGCGGCGATAGACTGCACTGCACAATCGGCGGTGTGAAGAAATGACGCGGAAGTTCAGAAGCCCATCTCGTGCTCTGTACGGCGCCTCCTTTGCTGCGAATTGCAACGCATCCGGTGCCTGCACCCGGAATCCTCAGGCACTCATATGAGCCTCCTCGCCTCGGGTTCGACAAGGCCCGCATGGGCAGTGGCGCAGATGAAGGCTGACCCTCACGGAACAATTTTTAGGCGTCAAGGCTTGGAACTTCATTTTACGGCCTTCATCCATCTATCCGGCGGATGAGAGGCGTGCCTTGAAATCTCACAGGCGTCTCAGGGCGACGTGGTTGGGCAAAGATATCTTTTTCCCAAAGGTTCGACACCTCCGGTCTTTCAGCCGCGGCTAGGCACAATTTTGACGCCTCGACACGTCAAAATCGTTTCATAAGTGTCACCCACTATACCCTCGCTGATTCCTTTTACAACTACCTTCATTTCAGTGATTAGAAAGGAAACTTGTATCAGGCATTCGGTCAAATGCTACTCCAAGGGATGAAAACCCTTGCCTTAGTTTCCAAAATAGTTTGAACTTGGAATGCTCATGTGAACAGCGGGAGAATTTACTGATAGGCTTGTTCACCCTCCTTTTAATCATCTCACGTTTACTGCGCTGATCTCATGTCGTATGAAAGAGTTCACTGAAGCGCGTGACAAAATCAGATGCCGCAGCTGCACAAATCCCAACACATATTCCCAGACTAGAAATGTGACTAACGATCAACAACGCGCATCCACTTAGGAAAAATTGGCGTGGCTTGTAGACCGCCAGACGCGAAGTGCATTGCGCACAGCGCAATACATTGTGTGAACAGCGCATTCGTCTGCCTTACCGAAAGCGTCTGAAGCGCACAATATCCTGGGAAAAAATGGCCGATCGCCATCCGCACTGAAAGTTTTCAAGCAGTCGTCGTGCGCTCTGTATCCGATAAGCTTCCTCCTAATGGTTGTATTTGCGTTATCTTTCTATCATGAGACTTCGACACTTAAGTATTCGTGGTAATCCAGCACCGTTTCAAAGAGTCACACACATATAATCGATGTTTTAGGCTTAGAAACCGACTGCCGGAATACTTGGGATTTTTATCGTGCCCGGTACTTCGATATTCAAATGCATAGCGCTACATATATCGGGCAGCCTATTGCGTTGCTTGTCACCGTCAAGTGGAACTAACTGCAGATGATAAACAGAACAAGCAAACTCGTAATCTGCGTTCTTAGAGATCCCGGAAGCCACTCACTAGCCTATGGCGTCGATAAATAGAGAGTCGTATATACTCGAAAATGGCTTCAAACAGTGACGTATACTTCACTGCCGAAGCTTCATTATGCAAAGCTAAGGCAAATGCAACCGCCGGTTATGAGCTTGGGGGTTACGCAGCGCACGATGGCCACTTGAAACATTCGAAGCGGCCCCGTCATGGTGGTCTAGTGGCTATGGTATTCGGCTGCTGATGCGATTGAATCCCAGCCGCGGCGGCTGCATTTCGATGGAGACGAAATGTTGAGGCCTGTGTACTGTGCGATGTCAGTGCACGTTAAAGAACCCCAGGTGGTCAAAATTTCCGGAGCACTCCACTACGGCGTCTCTGTAATCACAGCTCGTTTTGGGGTGTAAAACCCCAAAAATCAATCAAACATTCGAAGCGGACGACATGCCATTTGCTTCGTTGGCCGTGTTCTGGCAAGGCATACACGCAAGCGCTGTTTGCACGTGCTATTCCGCAATACGCAAAGTGCTTTGAGTTTAGGGCAGAGTTTCCTTCTTCGGTTCGCCGTCTATAGCTCGAGCCGCTTGACGGCGACAAACGCCCAAGGAGGCGTTGCGGGCGTGCTTCTAGCTGATTGCTAAAGCACGTTTGAAACCTTACGAAGGCTATTCGAGAATGCAAGCATTATCCGGTATTCCACTACGCCGCTGCGCGTAGCATCACAGCAGGAGACAGTGAAATTCGGTGGCGCACTAGCCGTCCTCGATGCATCGTTCGCAACACTAAACCTCTCTCTCTCTCCCCTCGCCGGCTTCATCCCGTCGGGTAAAGGCACAGCGGCGCGCGAAGAACAGATAAGAGACCACCGGTCAACCACAATTTCTCGGAATCTGCAGCATTGCACCATAAGAAAGACGAATCAGGCGGAATCAGATAGCAAGTTACTTATAAAAACCCGGAGCTTAAAGAACGCCAGGTGGTCGAAGAAATTTCCACAGCCGAGCACTACGACGTCTTTCATAATGACAGCATGTTTTGAGGGCATAAAACCCCAATTACTTTTAGAAACCAAAGCTAGAATTCCCAGAACAGGAATTCCAGCGGGCGAGCAGTGATAATATCACATTACTGGGATTCTTAAGATATAATGAAATTTAATGATGAACCTTATGATGAACTTTTAACAAAAGTTCAGCATTCGTGCATCGGCTCATGCGCTCTCTCCAGCGCACATACATTTCAATTACGGCCTAAATCTTGCGGCAACAACTTGTTTGTATGTTAATGACGCATCTCTCTAAGCGGTCTCGATTTTGCTTAAGGCGACCGTAGAACCCAAAGCAACTTCGCGCAAAAAAGAACTTGCATATCCACGCCTTGGAAACTGGCTGAACAGTGTAGAACTGGCAAGGGTGTCAGGTTATTGATTTCATGTCGTATCATCTATTCAGCCTTGCCACTTTTCATCATAAATTATCCGCGGTCTCTGCGGGATCCTTTAGCATGCACTCAGTCACTTCTTCCTTCCTTCGATCATTTCTTTCTTTCTTTCCTTCTTTGCATGTTACGCTATGGGAATGCGGCAGCGGCTACGAGGTGGGAACGCTCAACTTCGAGCCAAACCTGCACGCGGCTCGACCCGTCTCTGTAGCGCTCACGACACACTTTTGTCTAGTTTTCTGCTTTCCCATACAACGGCGCGGTCCTACTATCGTAGACGGCAACTCAAAACACGCGGCTTCGAACCCTGCCGTGCAGTGGGCCAAGGCCAAGAGCGGGTCTGTTTTCTGCGCAACCAGAGACTTCGTTCCTTCACTCTTCCCTTCCTTCGTTCCTTCTTTCCTTTTCCCAACATATTCGCCATCATATAGCAGTGGGCTCTTCTTTCTTTCTATATTCCAGTTGGCATAATCACTATAATGTACCACTGGCTTGATGGTGATGTAAGCTGAGGCCGCCGTCGGGAATTCCAGGAGCTGATTAGGGTACTGTAGATTTACATGTTTATGGTAGCGTGTATTGGCAGAATCCGTTCCTGTCTTGTCCCGCCATGGTGGTCTAGTGGCTATGGTACTGGGCTGCTGATCCGAGGGTCGCGGGATCGAAACCCGGCCGCGGCGGCTGCCTTTCGATGGAGTCGAAATGGTGAGGCCCGTGAACTGTGCGATGCTAGTGCACGTTGAAAAACCCCCAGGTGCTAAAAATTTTTAGTCCTCCACTACAGTATATGTCATAGTCATAGCCGGTTCGGGATATAAAACCCCAGAAATCAATCATTTTTTTCCTGTCCTAAACAGGACGCCATCGCTAGGTTCCTTACCAGGGACAGCTACTGAAACATGGTTGTCCAGTCAAAGAGGTTCCGTGGTCGCCCCCCTCGAAGAGGAGGAGGAGCTGAGGTAGGGCGTGACCTCAGTTCCTCCTCGGGAAAGGCTGAAGCGGTAAGGCTAGCTGGGGCGCCTGGGACCAAGCGAGCAAAATGGCCAACAGATGAAGAAGCCACATACTGGCATTCCACCCTACAGTGAACACATTGCACACAGAGTAAACACGTTCAGCGAGGAACTTTGTTGAACGGCTTGGAGGATGTCGCGTTTTCTCCTTAGCAGAGAGTTTTAGCACCGCCAGATTACCGTACGGTAAGTACGGCAAAGCCGCACCGCCGTGGTCGGCACGCACAGGAGTTAGCTCGTGGGAACTTTACCACAATGATGACGTTACCACAATGATGACGTCTGATGACGTTACCCTGCTCAACATGCAACTAGTGCAGGTCCTTCCGACTAAAATATCCATGTGCCTACCACGACTGTACGGCATTACCGCCCCTACCTTACAACAAGCCCAGCGCTGCTAAAGCTCCCTAGTGACACGTGACACCAAGCCATAACGAACGCGGTGGTTGCCCCTAAGATACGTATGCAGGCACGTCGTCGCCAGGACACTGCACGATGCCGCTGCACACCGAGTTTCACCACATTGGGTGCTCCACAAAATTTGGCACATGAGTCACAGGTGCAGCGAATTAGCTTCCGGCCATTCTTCTCCATGCCCAGCTGTACCAGCGTCCAAGAGCGTTCGAGAAGATTGTGCTACTCGGTACGCCGGAAGTTGCGCAGACGATCATTGGGTCGAGGCAAAAGGTGCGTCGGTTACTAACTGCGAAGCTCTTCTAGGTCGAGGTAAAACGTTTATCGCGACCTAAAATCTCGCTTAAGCGGGAGATTCTCCTTGCTGGAAAGCTGGAGGCCAAGTTTTCTTCGGGTGCCCAAAAGCACAAACACGATTTCAAAGCAAAAGCATTTTCCGAACAACACATATACAAAAAGAAAGCACGTAAAACAAAAGAACAAAACAGAGCAAGGCACCAGCACGCCTCAAGAAGACGAAGACCTACGTGTTCGTTTTCATTTTTATTCCTAAATCACCGAGCTACCCTTGTCCTCCTAATTTCTTTTTACTTTTCCCATGCTTTTTCTATTCCTTACCCTAGATCTTCATATCTTCCTGCTATGTTACCAAACTTAACTTTTCTCTTTCCTCTTCTACTTACGATCAACCGTCTACCGCAGGAAGTGGGTGATCGTCGCCCTCAGGCACATTTTAAACATTACTATTGGATATACAGCATTCTGAACTGTTCATTTATATTTCTTTAATTTATATTGCTTCAATGTTGTTTGCTCTATTGTCAATTTATTCCTGGTTATCTAACCCTCTGTATTCCTCCCCCTCCTCCCAGCAATAATGCCTTAGGGCGCTGGAGGTTCGTACAATATATAAATTAATATATAATTAAAAATAAATAATGTAATTCCATTGCGGCCAAGTATGGGCTGTAATTCACTCCATGCGTAATATGGTCGTACATGCAAACACGCTTACCAGCACATCCGAAGAGGCCTTGGTAGAAGCGTTCGCAAGAACTTCTCGGGCCACGTCGGCGCTGGGGCCGTCCGTGACGATGTAGATCCGCAGAGGTACGCTGCTCAACGCGATCAGAGATCCCAGGCAGGTGGACAGCTTTTTGTGCATGTGAATCGCTTCACGAGCCTCTGTGAAAATGAGAAGCACGTGAACTGCACCGTCGTTGTAGTCCAAGCCGACTGTGGAGACGGACTCGTGTCGAAAGCGTCCGAGCACACGTACGGGAAGCTTCCACGCAATCACGTCGTTGTCGTGTCTGCTGCCGTTGCTATCGTTTTGGTGCATTCTCACTGTATTTTGGTGCACGAAATCCGAGAGAGTACCACCTCCGATGACGTTACGCAGGTCGCGTACACTGGCCCAGAGGATGATGAGCACCGTTGTGACGCCGACGGTAAGCAGCAGCTGTCGTATGCGGTGCCTTCTAAGTGTGACAAGCTCCATTTAGGACAAAAGCGCAGTGCAATTACGCGCGCTCGTTTGCAGGACGCACGTACTAAGCGCCTTGGCGGTGAACGAATACCTGCATCATCGAAGCAGTATAGAAGCAGTCGCGCACACAGATGTATACGCGCGCCGCCTTCGCTGACGCACGCATCGCTACACAACCGTAGCGCGCGTTACGGCGCTAGGGGAAAAGCGAAAGGAGATTCATAGAGGAGGAGATGCACGCGAGAAGCTGACGTGGGTTCACAGCCGGCCGCGGCTGTCGTATTTTCCATGGAAGCGAAGGCGCTGCAGGCCATTGTGCTCTGCTGTCGTGAGTGCACGTTAAAGAAGCCCTGAAGCGTTAATTACACAGGTTCCTTTCATCATATATTTGCTTGATATGGGACTCAGCGATGACAGTAGCACCAGTGAGAGTATCCAAGACAGAGCGCATTATATTTTAATTTGTACTTGAAATCAGCTTCTGCGCCGAGTGCAGCGTCGTACATCAAAAGTTCCCCCGAGATGGTGGACGTTGCTGGTGCTGGTTGCGCTGCTAATTCTCAATGGCTGCGAACAGTTGCGTATCAATCAAACAATCAATGATTTTTATTTTTCACCAAAACAGGTGCAATGGTGAAAAAATGGAAGACGGCGAAAAAGCTGCGGGTGCTGCAGCTTGACTAAGCACCGTCCACCCTCTAGCAGCAATGACAGTGTAAATGTGCAAAAAAGTACATGCAGAAAAATTGAAGAAGAACGCATTACAAATACATTAAACAGGTAAATTCATAATCGAAAGAAACATATGGAATACGTACTCGTAGGGAAAACAATGTTAGGCATATATTGTCATGATTCTGATATACTAAAAAATAATAAACATACTCAAGGTGTCTTGGTAACCTTAACGAAACCATGTCACAAATAAAAAAAAAACATAGAAAGCAACACATGTGTAGTCATAAAACCAATCTAGTTTCATAAAAAAAGCCACTAAATTCGTAGTGTTCAACGTGTCAGTATCAATGTCTTGTTTGTGGTACGCGTTTAAAGTGGATGGCAGTGTGTGGCTAAGCTTCTGTGTCCCGTAAATAGTACGTGATAAGGGAATTTTCCAAGGGGGTTTATACCGGTGGAAGTAGACACTCTCGGTACTTTCCAGATTTGCAAGTGTCAGGAATGAGTCGGGCTTCCCGCGATTCGTGCTAATGTAAGACTGTAACATCCTACATTTGTATATGTCGTTAGCCATAACAATTCTATGTTTAGAGAAAAGTTCTCTCGTGTGTTCTCGTTGTGGTATGTCCTCTATTGCCCTAATCGCTCTTTTCTGTAGTACTGTCAACTTATTTAGGTTTGTTAATGTGGTGTTTCCCCATACCAATGCACAGTAGTTCAGGTGGGAATGGAAGAGAGCTTGATAAATACGCTTTATGGTAAGAGGCAAAAGACGTCGACGACGATTTAGCGCACCAACCTCAGCTTTAGGCTAATGTGTTCAATATGCTCATTCCAGGATATATGTTCACTAAAAATTACTCCAAGTGTCTGAATTGATTTGGCTACCGCGATTTTGTAAGGACCTAAGGTGATATAGTCAGCTAGCTCAATCTTTGTGCCTTGTACACTAAGTACAATCTAAGTACACTTGTCGCACATGCTTACAATTAAGTGACTATTAAGGAATTTGAAGACGCTGACATGATTTACGCTTGCTACAGGTACTAAAGGACATAAATTAGCGCGTTACCATTTCATTTTGTTGAAACAAGGAGCGCTGCGCGGCCCACGTGGTTGCTACATCCGAAGGCAACGTCATCGAAACGCGTGCTAACCGTCGTGGTATGCAGGCCACAGTGGACAATGCGGCTCCGGTACCGTCAGATGAAGGTCACGTTTAGATTGGAGGCAGCGCGACACTTATCTGGATGCGTGAAATGCGAAAGGGGATGCCAATATTTGTCGTCTGCTTTTACTTTGACGTTGTAAGCTGAATAAATTCTGGTTGCCCGCGTCCAATATAGAAAATTCTTTTTGAACTTATCTCAAGGCAATGCAAGGAAGCCGTTTCAGTGCACAACTCGGCGGGTAAGATTTGGTTTCAGGGCCTCTCTAAAGAACCCCAGGTTTAAAGAATTTCCGGAGCTCTGCCCTACGGTGTTTCTCTAATATCTATTATTTGCTTCTCTTTCTCTCACCACCGAGGACGATGAGCCGTGCTCCCGACATGGGCTGCAGAAGTTAGCATGCTTTCCTTAAAGGGCAAGTTCGGCAATTTTTCATTGTCAACCGATCCCAATGAAATCTTCAATATATGTGTTCTTAGCGGTACTGGAAGTATACATGCCAAGCCAGGCTGTTACAAGCCACTTTGTTTTCCACAAAATGAATTAAAACAATTTTAGCGGGTTTTTCAAGCGGGTCATCCTATCTTGCTGACGTCATTACCTACAATACTGCCTACCCAAGCAGGCGGGCGGTAAAAAGCATAACGGTGAAACTCCAGCGTTCACATCGTGGCGGTAAAGTTCAAAAAAAGGTGGATAACACAATATATCGGCGGATGACACCCCTGCTTTCATTTTTCGAGCACAGCTCCATATTTCTGATGGCGGGGAAGCTTCGACGTGATCGCATATGCTGCACGAAGAACCTGCCCGTTTTGGTTTTAACCCATCGTTCATTCGGTTATTCGGAATTGTAGTTCGAGTTTCTAAGCAAACTGAAGCACCCTGCCCGTAAGAGGGCTTGGCAAACAGAGATATCAGATTGGCAAACAGAGATATCAGAATATGGTAGAGAACACTGGAGTTCCCCATGAACCAAAACTCAGTTGTTAGAAGCAAACAAAACAAGTAAGCGCAGGGCAAGAGTGGAATTAATGTGATCTACGACGTTGTGGGGGCTTTTTGATGTGCGTGACATGATGGTCCGTGCGTGAACTCTGCCTGCGAAATGGCAGGAACGCGCCACGTGTTCTTAGTAGCATATCACACACTAGGGTAACATACACACTACAGTAACATAATGATCCTCTGCTGCACAAAAGTAATACGTAAGGCAGAGTAACTCGACATAAATTGTTCGGCCACATCTCGGGCAGGACATTACGTGGGCTCTTGGCTCGTTTATGACTGCGGTTTTGTTCTGGGCAACGTCGTTGGTGACAGAAGCTGGGTGGTCCGTGCCCAATGAAGGAGGACGCTTCTGTCGTTGTGAATGTGCTGATGTTTCCAAAGCAAGCAGCCTTGCTTCTGCGTGCTTTCCAGGACTTTTGCGGGGGTGAAGAGGGACCTGACCGCCTTTTTTTTTTTTTTTCGGAGCAGACTTCGGGGCCATTCCACCTCGAGTAATAACAAAAAACCGTGGTCCCCCTCCCTTACTTCTGTGGAACACTCATTTACAGTCTCAAAGTTTAAAGGACAGCTCTGGCTATTTTTCACAGTCCGCTGATCTCAATCAAATTTTCAATATATATTTTCTCCTCAGTGCTGCAATAATCTATGCCAAGCCAGGCGGTTACTAACCATTTGGCTTTCCTGAAAATTAATTTTTTAAATGTTTAGCGGATTCCATCGCGAGCAACTTTGTGTTTTTGACATCATTACCTGCGACGCTGCCTGTCCGAGCAGACGGGCCCCGTCTAAAGGAAAGCTGCGATACTTCAGCGCTGAAATTGTCCCTGTCAAGTTCAGAAGAGGTCAATACATCGTTTGATGACGTCGGCACTTTCATTTTCCTGGCACCAGCTCCATATTTCTGATGGCGGGAAGGCTGTGACGTCATCGCATATACTACTTAAGGCGCCTACCCGTTTCAGTTTGAACACATTCTTACAGATTGAACCCTTTCAGTTTGAACACGTTTGCGCCGTCGCAGCGTCCCTGCGTGCTTCGACGCAACATGGCTGTGCTGTCCTCAGCGTCACCAACCTCTACAGAGTAAGGCGGATCACTAAATGTTTTGCTTCAGTATTAGTTTACACGCTTCTCTCTAGACCAGGATTTGCAATCGCCTGTCGAAAGCAGCCGTCCTTGTTTTGTGGTTCGGAGTCAGTTAGAAGGTAAGACCACGATCGCAATCGGCCTATCTCATTGCAGGCTTGTCAACAGCAATCGCTCGCCATGGGCTGTCACAGTACTTGGCATGGTCAGTCCAACAAGCAGCCATTCTGCCGACCACATTAACAGGAGATAGCCGATAGATAGACCACATTAACAGAGAGCGCGATTAGTCTGCAGAGTTCGTGCAATATTGTCAAAAGAGAATTTTTACTCCCACCTAGATATAATTCAAATGATAATGTAAAAATAATGTTTATTTGTAAGCTGTTACGGACATAGTTGGTGCTGGAGAGCAGCGAAAGTAGCTGCAGACGTCCATTAAAAAAAAGAATGTCTCTTGTGCTCTCTCGCTTAGGAGCAATCGACCTTAATTGTTATCAGTTTCTGGAGTGGAAGAAATTCCCCGAACTTAGCAAATCACTAGAAGAAGTGGTATTACCGCAGTTTTCTGGCAGTTTACTGTAGGATGCACCCCAAGCGCCCAGAAAGCGGCCTCTTTTTTTGCCCATCAAAGGACACGCGGCGCATGTCTTCAAAATGCGAGGCAAGCTCCAACACACAATTCCCTAACCAGCTTTTTGTCTCCAATACAAGCGCGAAATGTAGTAGCAATCAGCTTCAGAGTTTGAGATGTACTGCGACAAAATGTGCCGAGATTAACTTCCCCGAATCTACACTGAAAAAACCGTTCCCCGTGCTGGTGGAGTACAGGGCAGGCAGACGTGTTAATAAACACGCCTAAAAGCGTTTTACTCAGACTAGTGGGCAAGTGCGTAGCCATAACATCATTTCGGGTAGGGGAGAGGGTTGGCGGGGTACCACACCCCCTTGTATGAATGTTCGTGCGTGGGCATATACATGCATACCTTCTACATCACAGATAGTGGGCTTCATGAATGGACACTTTGTGCTTAGTGACGAACACCGGGCCTACTATGGTTGTGGTGGAAACAGCA